>CAJHQP010009649.1:0-21585 GCA_905132765.1 Moricandia arvensis
GAACCGGGCAGAAACTATGATCAAGAAGAAGAGCATCCATGGCAGGGAGGCAAAGACTTGAAGCTCACGCCACCAACTATTGAAATAAATAAAGGGATGACCAGAAGAAGAAGATGGTTGATGATCCTAGGATAAGTTCATCAAGAGAAGCCAATCTGGTTCTGTTTGTACAGACTTGGATCACAAGCAATCTACTATGACCTAACTTGCCTTGGGAGGCAAGGTACTGATGGGAACACGAGCTGAGGGTCTCCAGAAGCTAAGGAAACCGTTGCTAGAGGGTTTGACCAGATTCAAATTCAAATATGGAAGAAAGTCACATGTTAAGCTTAAGGAGAGAGCTGTTGCTGGCCTGTCACTTTCACTCATCAGACCTGGTCACTATCTCTCTCCTGTCCCTTTCTCCTCCCATGGACGTGAATCCCCTTGGCTGTGTATCCTCTTTGGCCTCTTCTCATCCCTACAGAATTATTTGTTTATATTTTCTTGTTTTAGTAATTGTTTATTGTAAGTGATTGTCTATTTAAAGACCTTCACCCTCTCTTGTAACACTTACCAGAACCAATAGACAAGTTTCTCTCTCTCTAAGCTCGTGTCTCTCTCTCTCTTGCTTGTGTCTAACCAATATTCACAATGTAAGGAGTTAAGCATTAGGGTTTAGAGGCTGCCTTAACTCTATCTCTCTTAAGGCAGCCTAATACTTGTCAAACTCACTCTAAACTCTTCTTTATCTACTTCTTAAACTCTAGATTACTGATTCTAAATCCTCTTCATCTTAGGTACACAAACTCAAAGTGTTGTGTTACTTTAGAAGGATAGATTTAAACTAGAGATTCTTTGCCACACATAACCAGTTTGCTGTCTAGGATCTTGGTTATAGTGTAGGCTGTTTAAGAGGATTCAACCACCAGTTGGTTGTCTCTTCCTTTGAATGGTGAGTTCCTGTTGTATGGTTGAAGGGGATTCAGTTACAAGTTAACTGAATACTCTCTTGACATGAGACAAACACTCATGAATTCCAACAGCTCTGATACCATCACTTTCACTCATCAGACCTGGTCACTATCTCTCTCCTGTCCCTTTCTCCTCCTCTGGACGTGAATCCCCTTGGCTGTGTATCCTCTTTGGCCTCTTCTCATCCCTACAGAATTATTTGTTTATATTTCCTTGTTTTAGTAATTGTTTATTGTAAGTGATTGTCTATTTAAAGACCTTCACCCTCTCTTGTAACACTTACCAGAACCAATAGACAAGTTTCTCTCTCTCTAAGCTCGTGTCTCTCTCTCTCTTGCTTGTGTCTAACCAATATTCACAATGTAAGGAGTTAAGCATTAGGGTTTAGAGGCTGCCTTAACTCTATCTCTCTTAAGGCAGCCTAATACTTGTCAAACTCACTCTAAACTCTTCTTTATCTACTTCTTAAACTCTAGATTACTGATTCTAAATCCTCTTCATCTTAGGTACACAAACTCAAAGTGTTGTGTTACTTTAGAAGGATAGATTTAAACTAGAGATTCTTTGCCACACATAACCAGTTTGCTGTCTAGGATCTTGGTTATAGTGTAGGCTGTTTAAGAGGATTCAACCACCAGTTGGTTGTCTCTTCCTTTGAATGGTGAGTTCCTGTTGTATGGTTGAAGGGGATTCAGTTACAAGTTAACTGAATACTCTCTTGACATGAGACAAACACTCATGAATTCCAACATGGTATCAGAGCTTTGTTGCTCTTCTTTGGGAATAAACTCACCTCTTTTATCTCTGTTTTGTTTAAATAAATACTTTCTCTCCCACTCTGATAATGTGTTAGCTTGGTCAGTACTTGTTAGTATCTTGAATCAAGCTTGAGGAAGAGAAAGATTTCAAAAATGCTTCACCATTATGCTTTATCCATTGGATAATAGCTTTCTCTTAATGGAGCATCTCTTTGACCAGTGGACAAACTGTTTTGATCCATTGGATTCATTGTTGTCTAAGCCACAGAAAACACTTGTTCATGTGTTATTCTGTTGGTTCTTTTGTTGCAAGCCCTGGAAAACATCTGTTCATGAGTTATTCCAGTGGCACATGTCTAAGATCAGTGAGCAAATTAATTGTTCAATGGTCCATTGTGTTTCAGCTAATAAAGCACCAAACTCTTGATGAGTATTGGATGCTCCTGGCTGTTTATGCTTCCGCAAAACTCAAGAAAACAGAGCAAAACTCTGTCCATTAGAACTCTTGAGCAATTCTCTATTCTCTATTCTATATTCTCTATTCTCTCATTCTCTAATTCTCCAGGTTACTTTTTCTCCATCATTCTTCCATACTCTGGTTACTTATACTCTCTGGTTACTTAAATCTCTATTCTCACAATCTTATTTAGAATCTGCCTAAGGGTGTTAAACTGTCTTGAAAGAATTGTCTTACTTCTGCCCTTAGGAAAAGTAATTGTCTTGTTGCCTGAATGCTTAGTCTTGATGATTAGGATTCAGAGAGTGTTGCTGGGATAGAATCATGAAGATATTTGTCCATTGCTTGCTGTACTTGTTCTAAATGTGTTTTAAAGATCAGACTTGGTGAAAACCCATGTTCTGATCTCTTGTTTGTCTACTGATGCCTGTGTCTAGTTATTTGTTTCACAGGTTTCCCATATTGTTCAGAGCCTACACATGATGTATATTCCTGACCATGGAGATTGCCCACTGCCCATCAACACTTTGGACACTGATTGTGTCCATTAACTCCCAATATGGTTGAGAGGACGAATGGAGCAGTGGAGAGATTTCTTAGAAGTGACTTACCTGGTGCCAAGAGGGTGACAGGATGTACACTCAAGAGAAAAGGCCACAATTCAAGCCAAGAGGGCTGTGGCAATTCAAGCCAAGATGGCTGTGGTCTCAAGGCATTGGTGATCATCACTGGCTCTCATCTTCCAAGCTTGACCACATACTCTCATTCTCAGGTCAAGCTTGAGGAGGGGTCTTAAAATGAGAAGCCAATGTCCATTCTTCAGAAACTTATGCAAGGGAAGTACCTAAATCTATACTCATTCTTATGATTGATAGGTTTCTCCCTTGAGAATTGATGCATGTGTTTGTGCATTATTTGAATCAGGTACCTACTGAGCTCATGAACAAGGCAGACTTGGACTCAACCCATGATGAAGGCAAGAAGCCAAAAGAAAGGGGGAGACAAACTCTGACCACAAGAAGAAGCTCAAAGGTGTGATGAGTGTGAAGCAAGGAAGGCATTGGTGCCTACTTGCCATTGAAGAAAGGCCATGATCCAGAGTCTAAGGAGTCCATGAAAATAATCTTAAGCTCCTTAGGCTCACTGGCCAATCCCTAGGCTGAGGGTAGTTGCACTCTTTTTCCCTAAGTGATGGTTTTATCCCAAAAGGTTTTCCACACTTAGGTTTTTAATGAGGCAAGTGCTCTCAGTTCCAAGCTTTTCCAAGGATCTCCTATGGTCAAGCTTGAGGGGGAGTATTGAAATAAATAAAGGGATGACCAGAAGAAGAAGATGGTTGATGATCCAAGGATAAGTTCATCAAGAGAAGCCAATCTGGTTCTGTTTGTACAGACTTGGATCACAAGCAATCTACTATGACCTAACTTGCCTTGGGAGGCAAGGTACTGATGGGAACACGAGCTGAGGGTCTCCAGAAGCTAAGGAAACCGTTGCTAGAGGGTTTGACCAGATTCAAATTCAAATATGGAAGAAAGTCACATGTTAAGCTTAAGGAGAGAGCTGTTGCTGGCCTGTCACTTTCACTCATCAGACCTGGTCACTATCTCTCTCCTGTCCCTTTCTCCTCCTCTGGACGTGAATCCCCTTGGCTGTGTATCCTCTTTGGCCTCTTCTCATCCCTACAGAATTATTTGTTTATATTTCCTTGTTTTAGTAATTGTTTATTGTAAGTGATTGTCTATTTAAAGACCTTCACCCTCTCTTGTAACACTTACCAGAACCAATAGACAAGTTTCTCTCTCTCTAAGCTCGTGTCTCTCTCTCTCTTGCTTGTGTCTAACCAATATTCACAATGTAAGGAGTTAAGCATTAGGGTTTAGAGGCTGCCTTAACTCTATCTCTCTTAAGGCAGCCTAATACTTGTCAAACTCACTCTAAACTCTTCTTTATCTACTTCTTAAACTCTAGATTACTGATTCTAAATCCTCTTCATCTTAGGTACACAAACTCAAAGTGTTGTGTTACTTTAGAAGGATAGATTTAAACTAGAGATTCTTTGCCACACATAACCAGTTTGCTGTCTAGGATCTTGGTTATAGTGTAGGCTGTTTAAGAGGATTCAACCACCAGTTGGTTGTCTCTTCCTTTGAATGGTCAGTTCCTGTTGTATGGTTGAAGGGGATTCAGTTACAAGTTAACTGAATACTCTCTTGACATGAGACAAACACTCATGAATTCCAACAGCTCTGATACCATCACTTTCACTCATCAGACCTGGTCACTATCTCTCTCCTGTCCCTTTCTCCTCCTCTGGACGTGAATCCCCTTGGCTGTGTATCCTCTTTGGCCTCTTCTCATCCCTACAGAATTATTTGTTTATATTTCCTTGTTTTAGTAATTGTTTATTGTAAGTGATTGTCTATTTAAAGACCTTCACCCTCTCTTGTAACACTTACCAGAACCAATAGACAAGTTTCTCTCTCTCTAAGCTCGTGTCTCTCTCTCTCTTGCTTGTGTCTAACCAATATTCACAATGTAAGGAGTTAAGCATTAGGGTTTAGAGGCTGCCTTAACTCTATCTCTCTTAAGGCAGCCTAATACTTGTCAAACTCACTCTAAACTCTTCTTTATCTACTTCTTAAACTCTAGATTACTGATTCTAAATCCTCTTCATCTTAGGTACACAAACTCAAAGTGTTGTGTTACTTTAGAAGGATAGATTTAAACTAGAGATTCTTTGCCACACATAACCAGTTTGCTGTCTAGGATCTTGGTTATAGTGTAGGCTGTTTAAGAGGATTCAACCACCAGTTGGTTGTCTCTTCCTTTGAATGGTCAGTTCCTGTTGTATGGTTGAAGGGGATTCAGTTACAAGTTAACTGAATACTCTCTTGACATGAGACAAACACTCATGAATTCCAACACCAACCTTTGCTGGAAGGTTAACCCTGATGCTTACATAGACTGGGAGACAAGGATGGAATACATCTTTGATTACTATAACTACTCGGAGGCAAGGAAGATCTCTCTAGCTGCTGCCCAACTCACTGACACTGCCTTGTCATGGTGGGATAGGGAGACTTCAGAAAGGAGAAGGCTTAGACGTGGTCCTATTACTCTTTGGGATGACATGAGAGCCTTACTGAGGAAGAGATATGTGCCAAGTTACTACTACAGAGACTTGCAAAAGAGGTTCAGGAAGCTCACTCAAGGGAACAAGTCAGTAGAAGAATACTATGAGGAGCTTGATGCACTCAGGAACCGTCTGGAGGTACAAGACTCTGAGGAGACCTTGATGGCACAAATCTTAGATGGGTTACAAGACCGGATTACAAGAAAGGTGGAAAGGCAAAACTATGAGCACTTCCATGACTTGTTGCACTATGCTATTCAAGCCGAGCAACACATCAAGAGGAAGACCATAGCCACCAGTAGAAGCAAGAGTACTTGGACACCACCAGTACAAAAGAACAATGACAAAGGCAAGTCCATTGAAGTGGAAAGCCGGTTCAAGAAGAATCCAGCACCAGAGGTTTCCAAGAGCAACAAGACTGATCAAGGAAAGGGTGCTGCACCTAGGAACCGTGACATTACTTGCTACAAATGTCAAGGGAAAGGACATTATGCCCGAGACTGTCCTAACCAGAGAGTAATGATCCTCAGAGAAGATGGAGGATATGAGACTCAAGAAGAGGCTGAAGAAGAAACGGCTGGCACTGATGAAGAGATCACTGACTATCCAGATGAGGGAGAGATACTTGTGACCAGGAGAGCCCTAAGTGCTATGTTTGAGCCAGAAACCATACAAAGGGAAAAAATTTTCCACACTAGATGCACCATAGACTCTAAGGTATGCAGTCTGATCATTGATGGAGGCTCGTGTACTAATGTTGCTAGCAAGTACTTGGTTGACAAGTTAGGCCTCAAGAAGACCAAGCATCCAAAGCCATACCGGCTCAAGTGGTTAAATGATGAGACTGAGTTGAAGATTGGTGAACAAGTGGTGATTCCATTCAGTATAGGCAGATATGCTGATCAGGTGACTTGTGATGTTGTTCCTATGCAAGCTGGACATCTCCTGCTGGGGAGACCTTGGCAGTTTGACAAGGAGACAATCCACAATGGCCGCACCAACTTCTACAGTTTCACTCACAACAACCGCAAGCACAACCTTGCCCCTTTGACACCACAGCAAGTCCTAGACATGCAAAAAGAGATGGACAAAGGTAACAAGGCAAGTAAGACTAACCTATACATCACTTCCCAACAAGTTTTAAAATCATTAGAATGCAAAACACAGGTGCTACTAATGATCTTTAAGGAAGGTGTGTTGACAGGTTATGAGGAACAAGAACTTCCCCCATCCGTGGTTCAACTCATTGAGAAGTTCCAGGATCTATTTCCAGAAGACATACCCACTGGTTTACCACCTATTAGAGGTATAGAACACCAGATTGACCTCATTCCAGGAGCTCCATTACCAAACCGCCCAGCCTATAGGGTGAACCCGGAGGAAGCCAAAGAACTAGAGAAGCAGGTGCAAGACTTGATGGATAAGGGATACATCAGGGAAAGTCTAAGCCCTTGTGCTGTTCCTGTTCTATTGGTGCCAAAGAAAGATGGGACTTGGAGGATGTGTGTAGACTGCCGTGCCATCAACAACATAACCATCAAGTATAGACACCCAATACCAAGACTTGATGACATGCTGGATGAGCTCAGTGGTGCCACTATCTTCTCCAAGATAGACCTGAAGAGTGGTTATCACCAGGTTAGAATGAAGGAAGGTGATGAGTGGAAGACTGCCTTTAAAACCAAAAGGGGACTCTAAGAGTGGTTAGTCATGCCATTTGGCCTCACCAATGCCCCAAGCACCTTCATGCGCCTCATGAACCATGTCTTAAGGGCATACATCTGTAAGTTTGTAGTTGTTTACTTTGATGATATTTTGATCTATAGCACTAGCTTAGAAGATCATCTTAAACATCTTGAAAAGGTTTTGGAAACACTGCGCCTAGAACATCTATATGCTAACCTTAAGAAGTGTACCTTTTGCACTGATCAACTAGTATTCCTAGGCTTTGTTGTTAGTTCACAGGGATTGAAAGTAGATGAGGAGAAGATCAAAGCCGTGCAGGATTGGCCTACCCCAACTACCATCGGCCATGTGAGGAGTTTCCATGGTTTGGCCAGTTTCTATAGGAGGTTTGTCAAAGACTTCAGCACCATAGCAGCCCCACTGACATCAGTGATCAAGAAGGATGTTGCATTCAAATGGGGAGCTGAACAGGAAGAAGCTTTTCAAAAACTTAAAACTAGCTTAACTAATGCTCCTGTTTTGGTTTTGCCTAACTTTGACAAAACTTTTGAGATTGAATGTGATGCCTCAGGAACAGGTGTGGGAGCCGTGTTAACTCAAGGAGGAAAACCAGTAGCATTCTTCAGTGAGAAGCTACATGGAGCAACCCTCAACTACCCTACCTATGACAAGGAGTTGTATGCTCTAGTGAGGTCACTAGAAACTTGGCAACACTACCTCTTATCCAAGGAGTTTGTGATCCACACTGACCATGAGACACTCAAGTATCTGAGGGGACAAAACACTTTGAAGAAGAGACATGCTCGTTGGTTAGAGTTTGTAGAATAATTTCCCTATGTGATCAAGTACAAGAAGGGGAAGGAGAACATTGTAGCTGATGCCTTATCCAGGAGACATGCACTTATATCACTGATGGAGGCTAAGGTTATGGGTTTTGAACACATCAAGGATCAGTATGGTGAGGATCCTGACTTTGGAGACATCTACAAGCAGTGTAGACAAGGAGCATTTGGGTCCTTCTTTCAGCAAGATGAGTTCCTTTTCAGGGATAAGAGACTATGTATTCCACAAGGATCTATGCGTGATCTGATCCTGAGAGAAGCACATGGAGGGGGACTCATGGGACATTTTGGCCGTGACAAGACACTAAGCATTGTAGCTGAGCATTTCTTCTGGCCACATTTGAGGAGAGATGTAGAGAGGTTCTGTGCAAGGTGCATCATTTGTCTCAAGGCAAATTCCAGGTTACATCCTCATGGATTATACATCCCTTTGCCTATTCCTGACCTACCTTGGGTAGACATTTCCATGGATTTTGTTCTAGGATTGCCAAAGATCAGAAACAAGGATTCCATCTTTGTGGTAGTAGACCGGTTCTCTAAGATGGCACACTTCATTCCTTGTAACAAAACCAATGATGCATCCCAAACTGCTGACTTATTCTTCAAGGAAGTGGTGAAGCTTCATGGCATCCCTAGAACCATTGTTTCTGACCGAGACACCAAGTTCTTGAGCCACTTCTGGAGAACACTTTGGAGGAAGCTGGGAACTAAGCTGCTCTTCTCCACAACCTGCCATCCCCAAACTGATGGTCAGACTGAGGTAGTGAACCGCACACTCTCCACACTACTGAGAGCCACGGTTGGTAAGAACTTGTGGAATTGGCTTGATTATCTACTTTTCATTGAGTTTGCTTACAACCGAGTTCCACATTCTGCTACTAAGCTATCACCTTTTGAGATTGTGTATGGGTTTAAGCCAACAACACCTCTGGATCTCCTACCTATTCCCCACAAGGACCAGATGATTAGTCAAGAAGGAGAGACTAAGGCCGAGTTGATGCAGAAGATTCATGAGAAGGTCAAGGCTAACTTAGAGCACCAGAATGAGCTGAACAAGAAGCAAGCTGATAAGGGTAGAAAGGAGGTTTCTTTTGAACCAGGAGATTGGGTTTAGTTACACATGAGATCAGAAAGGTTCCCTAACCAGAGGAAGTCCAAGCTATCCCCTAAAGGAGATGGTCCTTTCAAAGTCCTGAAGAAGATCAATGACAATGCATACCAGCTGGAGCTGCCAGGTGAGTTAAATGTATCTTCCACATTCAATGTGTCTGATCTATCTTATTTTCATGCAGATGAAACTGTTCTGAGGTCAGAACCTTCTCAAGAGGGAGAGAATGATGAGGACATAGAACCAGACATCAACATCCCCACCCTAAGACAAGCACCAAGAACAAGATCAGGAACCAAGGGGGTGAAAGTTTATTAAGAATATGGTGAAGAACACTCAAGAACAGCAAGAACAAGAGAGAGAATGGAGAAAATCCGTGAGAGAAGAGAGAGAGAGTAAACAAGTAAAGAGGAGGTTTATTTCTCCTTAATTGATTCAGAATCAATTTTACAACACATATAGAGCTTATTTTCGACCAAGAAGGTCCAGCAGACAAGGAGACAAGGGGACAAGGTAAATAAGTGAAAGAAACAGTATTTGCTTTGGTTTGAATTTGAATTTGAATCTGGCAAGAGTTCCCCAACGTCCCTATACTGTATTTATACGGTTTCCATGTATTCATACAGTATAACACGTGGGGATACCTTGCTCCTCACTCCTGGTTCCTTCCTAGACCTTAACTTGCCTTGTACTTCACTTCAGAGTGACTTGTGTGTCAAGTCATTCCGTACATATGTACGGACTGCCTTCTCTCCCAAGTAAGCTCATCCTCTTTATTTGTTTGTCTTCTTTATTCATTAAGGTCAATACTCCCCCTCAACCTTGATCCAATGCAATGATCAAGCTTGGAAAACCATGAAGACTTCCCTCATTAAAACCTTAATATGCAAAACCCTGTTTTTGGGACAAAAACATACTAAGGAAAGAGTAGAAGCTCCATGGCTAAGAGGATTATGCCTTGGTAATGTCAGTGAGTCCAAGTTTAGGATAAATGGACTCACACACCTTGGTACTTGCGGCTTTAGTGAAAATGTCGGCCAACTGATCTTCACTCCTTGTGTAGCATGGCAATATGACTTCTTCGATCACCATTTGCCTCACCTTATGGCAGTCCACCTCAATGTGTTTCGTCCTCTCATGAAACACTGAGTTTGAGGCTATGTGAATGGCTGCTTGGTTGTCACAATGCATTGTGATTGGAGAAGTGATCTCGACTCCCAAATCTTTGAGTAATCCTTTGATCCACACCAACTCGTTTGTCAGCTTCCTCATGGCTCTATACTCTGCTTCAGCACTTGAACATGAAACCACCTTTTGTTTCTTGCTTTTCCATGTGACCAGATTGCCTCCTATGAAGGTGCAATAGCCTGTGGTTGACTTCCTATCATTCCTAACTCCTGCCCAATCAGCATCACAATAGCCAACCACTTCTGTGTTGCCATTACAGCCCATCCATACTCCTTGTCCAGGAGCTCCACTAAGGTATCTGAGTATCCTTTCCACCATTTTCCAGTGATGAACCTTTGGCACTTGCATATGCTGGCTCACCTGGTTCACAGCAAAGCAAATATCAGGTCTAGTAATTGTTAAATAGATTAGCTTACCCACTAGTCTTCTGTATTGCTTTGGATCATCAAATGGTGTGTCTTCATACTCCCCCTCACGTAAAATCTTGTAGCCATCTTCTAGAGGAGTCTTAGCTGGTTTCTCTCCAAGCATACCTGCTCCATTCAAAAGGTCAAGTGTGTACTTCCTTTGGGACAAGAAGAGCCCCTCATTAGAGCGGCATACTTCAATTCCAAGGAAGTACTTTAGCTCACCTAAATCCTTTATCTCAAATACAGATTTTAAGTAAGCTTTTGTGGTTTGTATACCTTCTTTGTCACTCCCTGTGATGATGATATCATCAACATACACAAGGATGACTACTATACCTTGTTGGCTGGTGAGAGTGAATAGAGTATGATCTGCCTCTGATCGTCTAAACCCTTTTCCATTAAGGGTGGTACTGAGTTTATGATACCAGGCTCTTGGTGATTGCTTTAACCCATAGATAGCCTTCTTGAGCCTCAAAACATTGCCTGGTTTGACTAGGTATTCCAGACCAGGAGGGGGTCTCATGTAGACTTCATCTTCTAGTTCCCCTTGAAGAAAGGCATTCTTCACATCCATTTGCCATAAGTCCCACTTCAAGTTGGTAGCAAGAGAAAGGATGATTCTGATGGTGTGAAGTTTTGCTACTGGTGCAAAGGTATCAAGGTAATCTTCTCCATAAGTTTGAGTGAATCCCCTTGCAACCAGCCTTGTCTTCTTCCTTTCTGGTTTACCATTGGCTAGGTACTTGATGGTGAAGATCCATCTACTTGTTACTGCCTTTTTCCCTTTTGGAAGTTCAGCCTCATACCAAGTATCATTGTCTATCATGGCCTGAGTTTCATGACCCACTGATTCCTTCCATTCCTTATCCTCCATTGCTTCTTCATAAGATCTTGGTATGTATTCTTGATCCAAGTTGCTCATGAGGGCTTGATGCTCTTCTGGATATTGATGAAGAGAGCATGTGGCTTGTATGGGATGAGCTACTGCATTTGCATTGTAGTACACCCTTGTGTTCGTCCAGTTAGATGGGGGTTGCCTGATTCTTGTGCTTCTCCTTAATGGCTGGACCTGATCTTCTTCAGCTTCTTCATCCTCATGGGTTTGTGGTTGAGGCTGCTCCTGGGTTTCTTCTGAACCATGTTGATCATGAGTTTCAGAACCTTCATGATGTATTGTCTCCTCTGGTTCTGGTTGGTTTCCCCCCTCAGGATCAAGATGGGTCTCATTTTCAACCGTTCCAGCAGTTTGAGCAGGTCCTTCTCTTGTTTCCTCCCTGGCCTGAGGCTGACTAATACCAAGACTTTCTAGGATGATCCTCAGGTTGTTTGCTCTGTCTGAAGGCGCATGTGAGAGATCCTTCAAGTTATCCCAGCTCTTCTCATCATAGTACCCTCTAGACTCCACAAATTTCACATCCCTTGAGACCATAACTCTCCTAGTCTCTGGTACATAGCACTTGTATCCTTTATGGTTGGCTGAATAACCAATAAACATTGCTTTGACACTCTTTGCTTCAAGTTTGTTTCTCTGTTCTCCTGGAATCAATACAAAGCACATACACCCAAACACACGCAAGTGATCAATGGATGGTTTAGTTTTGTTCAATACCTCATAAGGAGAGACATCATGGAGAACTCTTGTGGGTGTTCTGTTGATCAGATAGCATGCTGACACCACAGCATCCCCCCAAAACCTCTTTGGAACGTTTGTGTGGAACATCATGCTTCTGGCAACTTCCATAAGATGTCGATTCTTCCTCTCAGCCACTCCATTTTGTTGTGGTGTGTATGGGCAGCTTGTCTGATGAATGATCCCATGTTTGACTAGGTTGTTTTTGAATGCATGGCTTGTGTACTCCCCACCATTGTCTGACCTAAAAATTTTAATCTTGGCATTGAAGTGATTAGTTATATAGCTTTGAAAGTTCATAAAAGCTTCTAACACCCTATCTTTTGATTGAATTAAGGTCAGCCAAGTGTATTTCGATTTTTCATCTATAAAAGTGACGAAATACTTGTGGTTTTCTGATGTGATCATGGAAAGCACCAAGGATGATGTGATCATGGACCGGATCACTAAGGAGAACAAGGAGAGTCTAGATGAGCCACATGAAGCCACAATGCACCAGCAGCCTGGTGATGATGCTCTAGCCATTCCAGAAGGCCCCATGACTCGTTCCAGAGTCAAGAAACTTAAGGAGAATGTTGTTGGATTACTCACTTCACATCCACAACAAGAAGAAAGTCTTGGACAAGGTTTGATCCGAGATGTCTTGATCACAATTCAAGCCATCTCTACATCAAGCTGAGTTAGTGTCTAGGCAAGACATTTGGTGCGTGCTCTTTTCCTTGCTTTTGGTTTTGTCCCACGAGGTTTTCCGGAGGAAGGTTTTTAACGAGGCCACAACTTGTCTTACACATCACTTAGGCTCTATCTCGGCCCAAGACTAGCAGAAGTTTACATTTTTAAGCTTATGTTACTTTTTAAACTATAGTTTTCCTTTTTACTATTTTCGAAACCCTAGAGAGCCTGTTCTCTGGTTTCTTTTATTTAAAGGGTTCTCCTAACCCTATTGTACTCAAGCAATCAATAAACCACGAGTTTCTTTTCTCTCTTGACGGCTCTCTCTCTAGAAAGTGTGTCGAGTTCTGGTGTGTAATATCCAGAGACCTAAGGGTGTCTAAATTGGTGTGTCATATCCGATTTGTTCATCTAGGAGTATCAAGAGATCTTCCATCCCTCTTGTGTCACCATTCAATCCACAACCTTGAAGAACTTGAGTCTCTGATTTGTTCTTGCAAGGATCTATCCATCCCTATCAACCAAAGAGCATCCTAGGGGCGCATCAAGTGGTATCAGAGCAACTTTGGTTGGGAAGTGCTCGTTTTCTCTCTTATTGTTTTGGTTTCATCCGTGTTTCATCTCTATTATCTTGATTAAGCAATAGATCTAATCTGTTTAGGGCTGCTCGAAATTCAGAGAGAGTAGACAAGGTTTAAGAGATTTTCCTTTTTGCTTGCGGAAACCCTAGTTGTTAAACCCTAGCCGCATAAGGTCTTGTCTCTTTAGATCACTTTGTTTCTTCTGCAAATCAACTTAATTACCTTGAACACGAGTAGATTAAGGTTGTTTAGGCTGCTAGAAAACCTTAGAGAAGTTTAGACAAAGTTTAAAGAATTTCCTTTTTGCTTGAAATCAGAAACCCTAGTTCCCTTTTACCTAGCCAAATTATCCTTTTTGCTTTTGTCTTGCAAAACAAGCTTGATTGCGTGTTCTCCTTTTTCCTTTTTGCTTGTCTTGTTACCTAGAAACCTTTTACTGGTTATTTTCGTTTTCCTTTGTGCAGGAAGCAATAGGGACCGAGTCTGAGGAGGAAGCAACGTTGGTACCATGGCAGGAGATCAGAAAGGAGTCCTCACTAAGGATGAAAGGCTGTTACTTAAGGCTATGAATGCTCAGCTGCAACAGATGATGAGAATCAGCCATGATAAACTCTGGCAGGAGTTTAGACAGGATCTCCAACAAGCTAATGGACGTGGAGAGCCACACTTCAAGCAACCAGCCAACACATGGAGCAGACCACACCAATCTTCTCTCACTCCTAAATCAATTGATCTTTGTTCTGATTATAAACCACTTACTGATATTCGACTCTATGCTTTTTCAGGAAAAGGTGACTATCTAGGATGGGAAAGAACCATGGACAAGTGGCTGCATTACAACAGAATATTGAAGAAGGAAAGATTAGCTTTTGCAATTTCTCAACTCAAAGGAAACGCTTATAAGTGGTGGTTGCAAGAAGAAGATGATCGCAGGTTCTACAAGGAACCAACTATCACCACGTGGGAGAGCCTAAAGTTGTTACTAAGGGAAAAGTATGCATCCAAAGGCAACACTTCCATAAAGTCTCCAGTGAAGGAAGTCACATCTAGCAAGGCAGTAACCTGTTACAGCAAAGATAAAACAGAAAAACATTCCTGGTTCAGTGAGGAAGATAAAAAGAAGTTATTACAAGTAATGATGGATGTGGAGAAGCAATTCAAGAGGACCAACCCTGGACGTTCATCACAGAAACAAGAACCAGACTCAGCTGCACAATCAGATTTAACTGCACTAACTCAAGAAGCTCAAACAGAAACATCTTTGGTAAAAAGAAAGTTTGGGACAGAACAAGAGTGTTCTCTTTTCTTACCTCAGCCTGAATTTAATTTCAGTACTTCTTGTGATGAACTAACTTTTATTGAACCGGTGCAACCGAGTAGCCTTGTTTTAGTGTCACAGGTTGCAAAAGAAGAATCAGTAGATAGAGAACCAGAGCAATCAACACAAGGAGAAGAGTTGGAACATCAGAACAGCTTGCAGTCTAACCCAACTCCTAAACCCTTGTCTCATAACCAGCAAAAGCACTGTAAGGAAGCTAAAGTGGTTAGTTCTGTGCCTATAATGTGTGTTAAAGTGAGTGCTAAAGACATAAAACGTTTTGGTCTTGACAAAGTAAAAGATTTTTGTGTTTCAAATTCTGTTTTTGATAACATGCTTAAATATTTTAAAGAACTGGAACCAGAAAACCTCTTTGATCAAAAATATTTTCAAAATAATAATAACAACATTTCTGGTCATGTTTTGAGTCTTGATCAGTTTCTGAAACATAGCAAGAGCTTTGATCACTTTGAAAACGTTTTAGAGCTTGAGTTGAAACAAACTGATTTCTGTTTTAGAGAACCTTGTGATTTGTTTGCTAGAACTGAAGAGAAAACTTTTGTTGTGAATTTTCCTAGGCATGATTTGATCACTTATGATTGTTTTGCATCCACATATGTCTTGAAAGAACCTAGGAAGTTGCATGAACCGAGATTGCATCATTCTGATGTTAAGTTTGAAATTTTGAAATCTGCAAATATCTCTGAGCTTGAGATTGATTGTTTGTGTGCTGAAGATGTTTATAAACGTGTGGGACTGTTAGTTGATGATATCTTAGTATATAACACGTTCTTTGATAAACTCATTGCACTTCTGAAACGTGAGATAAATGGTTCTAGATGTATTGTTTTGTGCCTTGTTAACATGCTGGTCTACAATACCTTCTTTGACATGATAACCCACTTGACTTGTCCAAAAGAAGCTGATAAAGGTACAGGTGAAAAGAGGAGCTACAATGATCAGAGTATCAGTGATGAGTCCTTGGCTAAGTTGGAGAAGCACCCAGCAAATCTTGAAAGCTGTCTAGCCGCCAGTCTTGACATAGGAGCAGTCCGAGGAACATATCTCAACAACCACAAGGAATTATTCAACAAACTCGAATTCTATGGAAACTTAACTCATCAGGGTCTCACGTCGAATTGGAATCATGTCCAAACTTCTCAGGTGAAAGAGTTATGGGTTCTACAAGTCAGGTGATCGTATCTGTGCTTTGTTTGAATTTTGCTAAGTTTAGAACATCTCAAACCTATCTATGGCGACCAGGTGAGCATGCTAAGATAAGTGGTCAAGTTTTCAATGATTCTTTTATCACTCTTCACACAGATATAATACTCTTGTTTTTATCAAAAAGAGTCAAGTATAGATTTCAGGAAAGCTTTGAAGAGTGTAAGGAGAAGCTACAAGCGTGAGGAAGATATGAGGTTCAAACCACCATATTTGGACCAGGATAAGAACCAAGGCGTCACTTGCTTCTTCATCATCAAAGAAGCACCTCCAGACGCAACATACAAGCCAAAACCGAGCAGAAAAGGATTTGGACTATTACTCTTACTCTATGACAAAATTTTATGTGCTAACTTATTGTGTGTCAAAGAGTATGATGCAGGTTTGAGTAATGAATCAGGAACTAAATGGATCAATGCCTTCTATATATCCGAACCAGTCAGCAACAATGCCTATCAAAGAGGCTTGCAAGGTAAGTGTAATCTGATTTCAAACTTTGATGTTACTGACTTGGTCCCCTCTATTGCAGGTAAAACAGATTTGAGGACAAATCTTTTTGAAGAGGGAGGGGATGATGTGATCATGGAAAGCACCAAGGATGATGTGATCATGGACCGGATCACTAAGGAGAACAAGGAGAGTCTAGATGAGCCACATGAAGCCACAATGCACCAGCAGCCTGGTGATGATGCTCTAGCCATTCCAGAAGGCCCCATGATCGTTCCAGAGTCAAAGAAACTTAAGGAGAATGTTGTTGGATTACTCACTTCACATCCACAACAAGAAGAAAGTCTTGGACAAGGTTTGATCCGAGATGTCTTGATCACAATTCAAGCCATCTCTACATCAAGCTGAGTTAGTGTCTAGGCAAGACATTTGGTGCGTGCTCTTTTCCTTGCTTTTGGTTTTGTCCCACGAGGTTTTCCGGAGGAAGGTTTTTAACGAGGCCACAACTTGTCTACACATCACTTAGGCTCTATCTCGGCCCAAGACTAGCAGAAGTTTACATTTTTAAGCTTATGTTACTTTTTAAACTATAGTTTTCCTTTTTACTATTTTCGAAACCCTAGAGAGCCCTGTTCTCTGGTTTCTTTTATTTAAAGGGTTCTCCTAACCCTATTGTACTCAAGCAATCAATAAACCACGAGTTTCTTTTCTCTCTTGACGGCTCTCTCTCTAGAAAGTGTGTCGAGTTCTGGTGTGTAATATCCAGAGACCTAAGGGTGTCTAAATTGGTGTGTCATATCCGATTTGTTCATCTAGGAGTATCAAGAGATCTTCCATCCCTCTTGTGTCACCATTCAATCCACAACCTTGAAGAACTTGAGTCTCTGATTCGTTCTTGCAAGGATCTATCCATCCCATCAACCAAAGAGCATCTGGGAGCATCCCTATTGTATCAAGGCAATCAATAAACCACGGAGTTTCTTTCTCTCTGGGCTCTCTCTCTAGAAAGTGTTCGAGTTCTGGGTGTATATCAGAGATCTAAGGGTGTCTAAGTTGGTGTGTGTCATATCCGATTTGTTCATCTAGGAGTATCAAAGAATTCTCCATCCTCTTGTGTACCATTCATCCACAACCTTGAAGAACTTGAGTCTCTGATTCGTTCTTGCAAGGATCTATCCATCCCTATCAACCAAAGAGCATCCTAGGGGCGCATCAAGTGGTATCAGAGCAACTTTGTTTGGGAAGTCTCGTTTTCTCTTTGTTCTTTTTGTTTCATTCCGTGTTTCATCTCTATCATCTTTGAATAAGCAGTAGATCTAATCTTGTTTAGGGCTGCTCGAAATTCATAGAGATTAGACAGGTTTCAATTTTCCTTTTTGCTTGCAGAAACCCCTAGTTGATAAACCCTAGCCGCATAAGTTCTTGTTCCCTAGATCAATTTGTTTCTTCTGCAAATCTTGTTAATCACCTTGACACAGAGTAGATCTAAGTTGTTAGGCTGCTCGAATCTTAGAGAAGTTTTAGAAGTTTAGAAGAATTTCCTTTTTGCTTGCAGCGAAGCCCTAGAATTGGAAAACCTAGCCGCTATCCTTTTTCTCTTATTTGCCGAGCAAGCTTATCTTTTTGTGTTGATCTTTCTCCTTTTTATCTTCTCGTGTACTCCTTGAAACTACTTACTGGCTTATCTTCTCTTGTCTCAGGTACATGGCAGGAGATCAGAAAGGAGTCCTCACTAAGGATGAAAGGCTGTTACTTAGGCAGTGAATGCTCAGCTGCACGAAGATGAAAGTTAGTCTTGATCAACTTTGGAAGGAGTTTAGACAGGATCTCCACAGATATTCGTCATAGTCTTGAGTCTAGAAGCAAAGAGAGAAGACTGATACGTGGGCATGAAGGCAGAGACAGTTTGCTGACCAAAAGATAAGAATCCATCCTTTTTCTATGGTGATGATGATCCGGCAGCATATGTGGAGTGGGAGAGAGAGATGGAGTTGTTTTCAATTGTCAAAGCTATGCTGGAAGAAAGAAGGTTCAAGTGGCTACTGCTGAGTTTTGTGGTGATGCTTTAAGATGGTGGAATCACTTGATAAGGTCGAAGAACTTGATGAAAAGAACAGTGGAAACTTGGCATAAGCTGAGGACTTTGATGCGTAGAGAGTATGTTCAAGACATGAGTACGCACAAGGATGTAGGCTTCAAAGGCAACCAGAGATACAAGCTACGCTCTCAACTCTGCTCAGAAACCAACAGACAGCAAGAACTGCAAGTCAGTGCTCATCAGCAAACTCATCGTGTTCGCCTGTGGATAGCAAGCACAAGGAAGGCAATTTTCACAACGTTTAGGGATGTGGGAGAACAACCAATCAGCTAGTACTACACGCATCTTAAAGTATCAGACCATGCACATGTAGCTGCTGTCTTAGACCTCAAACTTGCAGAACCAGACTCAGCTGCCGCAATCAGATTACTCCAGCACAACTCAGCAGCTCAAACAGAAAATCATCTTTGTAAAAGAACTGTTTGGGACAGAACAAGAGTGTTCTCTTTTCTTACCTCTAAGCTGAATTCAATTCAGTACTTCTTGTCATGAACTAGACTTTTTCTTAAACCGTGCAACCGAGTAGGCTTGTTTCAGTGGTCACAGTTGCAAAAGAGGATCAGTAGAGAGACAACAGAGCAATCAACATCAAGGAGAGAGTTGGAACATGCCAGACAGCTTGCAGTCTAAACCAACTCCTAACCTTGTCTCATAACCAGCAAAAGCACTATAAGGAAGCTAAAGTGGTTAGTTCTGTGGGGCCTATATGTGTGTTAAAGTGAGTAGCTCAAGACATACAAACGTTTGTGTCTTGACAAGTAAAGAGATTTGTTGTGTTCAAATTCTGTTTTGATAACTTGCTTAGATGCTTTTAAAAGACTGGAACAGAAAACCTGCTTTGATCAAAACATTTTCGAAATAATAAAGAACAACATTTCTGGTCATGTTTGAGTCTTGATCAGTTTTTCTGAATATAGCAAAAGCTTTGATCACTTTGAAAAGGTTTTAGAGCTTGAGTTGAAACAAACTGATTTCTGTTTTAGAAAACCTTGTGATTCATTTTCTAGGACTGAGAAAGAGTTTTATTGTGAATTTTCCTAGGAATGATTGACCACTGATGATTGTTTTGCATACACATATGTCCTGAAAGAACCTAGGAAGTTGCACGAACCGAATTTGCATCATTCTGATTTTAGGTTTGAAGTTTTGAAGTTTGCAAATATCTCTGAGCTTGAGATTGATTGTTTGTGTGCTGAAAATGATTCTAAAGTGTAGGATTGTGGGTGATGATATCTTAGTGTAAACACGTTCTTTGATAAACTCATTGCACTTCTGAAACTTAAGATAAATGGTTCTAGATGTATTGTTTTGTGCTTGTTAACATACTGGTCTAACATACTTTCTTTGACATGATAACACTTGACTTGTCCAAAAGAAGCTGAGAAAAGGTACAGGTGAAAATAGGGCTATAAAGATCAGAGAATCAATGATGAATCCTTGGCTAAGTTGGAGACACAACAAGCAAAGCACTGTTGAATAAACTGTCTAGCCGCCAGTCTGACACTAGGAGCAGTCCGCGGAACATCATCTCAGAAACCACATAGGAACTTATTGCACAACTCGAGATCTATGGAACCTAACTCATCAGGGTCGCTCAACGTCGAATTGGAATTCATGTCCAAAGTTTCCGCAGTGTGAAAGAGTTATCGGTTCTACACAAGTCAGAGTGATCCTATGCTCTGCGCTCTGTTTGACGATTTTGCTAAGTTAGACACATCTCAAGACCTACCTATGGCGACCAGGTGAGCATATGCGAAGATAAGTGTACTGTCGTTTCATGATTCTTGATGTATCACTGCTTTGTGCACAGATATAATACTCATTGTTTCCTTAGTCAAAAGATGAGCCGAAGTATAGATTTCAGGAAAAGCTTTGTAGGTGTAAGGAGAAGCTATAACCGCGTGGAAGGCAAGACATGAGGTTCAAACGCACCATATTAGACGCCGGATAAGCGACCAAGGCGTCCTTGCCTTTGCACATCCTCATCAAGCAAATGAAGCACCACCAGCACGCCGACGCACACACCAAACCAAAACCGAGACAATGAGCCCAATTTGGATATTAGATTCATCGTACTCTTTGATAAATTTTATGTGCGCTAACATTGCTGTGTTCAATGTATCTGGTTTAGAGTAATGAATCAGGAACTAGATGATCAATGCCATTCTATATGATCTCGAACAACAGTCCGCACAATGCCTATCAAAGAGGGCTTGCAGCTGTAAGTGTAATCTGATTTCAATACCTTGATGTTACATGGACTGTACTTGGCTCCCACTCTATTGCACGCGTAAATGACAGTTTTGAGGATAAATCTTTTGAAGAGGGAGGGGATGCATGTGATCATGGACCAGCCTTACTAAAGAGGACAAATAGGGAGCTTAGATGATGTGATCAGATCGGACGTCGATCACTAAGAAGAACAAGGAGAGTCTAGATGAGCCACATGAGAAGCCACAATGCACCAGCAGCTGTTCTATGATGCTATAGCCATTCCAGAAGGTCCATGACTCGTTCCAGAGTCAAGAAACTTAAGGAGAATGTTGTTGGATTACTCCTTCACATCCACAACAAGAAGAAGTCTTGACAAGGTTTGATCTGAGATGTCTTGATCACCATTCAAGCCATCTCTACATCAAGCTGAGTTAGTGTCTAGGCAAGACACTTGGTGCGTGCTCTTTTCCTTGCTTTTGGTTTTGTCCCATGAGGTTTTTCCGAAGGAAGGTTTTTAACGAGGAAAAAATTGTCTTACACATCATTAGGCTCTATCTTGGCCCAAGACTACCAGAAGTTCACATTTTTTACATTTTAAAGCTTATGTTAGTTTTAAACTATAGTTTTCCTTTTTATTATTTTCGAAAACCTAGAGAGCCTGTTCTCTGTTTTTTATTTATTTAAGGGTTTCTCCTAACCATATTGTACTCAAGCAATCAATAACCACGAGTTTCTTTTCTTCTTGACGGCTCTCTCTCTCTAGAAGTTGTCGAGTTCTGTGTGTAATATCCAGAGATCTAAGGTGTCTAAGTTGGTGTGTCATATCGATTTGTTCATCTAGGAGTATCAAGAGATCTTCATCCCT
>CAJHQP010009650.1:0-21581 GCA_905132765.1 Moricandia arvensis
TTAATCAGTTTCAGTTTCGTCAAAATCAATATTTTAATTCCATGTATTATATCTGATATTATTTTTTGATAAAACTGAAATAGTTTAGTGAATGCACATATGAAAAAATAGAATTTACAAATACGTCATTTCAATTATCAAATTTTACATTAAAATTTAAAAATTTATATTGTGATAAAGCTTTATGTTTGTCAGACTGAAAGTCGAAGATTAACATAACGTGTTTAATTAGATTTTTGGTTTAAATTTAAAGTTCTCCTCTTATTATATAGTGAATGCTATAAATACTAACGACCACAGCTTAAGCAAGTGGTGAGAGCTAAACATGGAAGTAGTGTCGTCTCTGGGATTCCGAGACCTCCCATCCCTTACACTAACCTCCAGCCTCAACCACCGTCCACATCCTTCCTTCAAAGGCAGAGCTCCGACGAAATCTCCAGCTAGACCCAGCAGAACTAGACGCCCTTCCACTTCCCCATCCAAAAAGCCCAAACCTTTCAGGGAGAGAGACGCTTTCCCTTCTTCCCTTCCTCTCCACTCCAAAAACCCACACATTATCCACAGAGACATCCAAAACCTCGCTCGCCAGAACAAGCTCGAAGACGCTCTCACGATTCTAGACTATCTCGAACAGAGAGGGATCCCAGTAAATGCGACGACTTTCTCCGCTCTTTTAGCCGCCTGTGTTCGCCGGAAGTCGCTGGTTCACGGCAAGCAGGTTCACGTTCATATACGGATTAATGGGTTGGAGAAAAACGAGTTCCTTGGGACGAAGCTTGTTCATATGTACACTGCTTGTGGTTCGATCGAAGATGCACAGAAGGTGTTCGACGAAAGTTCTAGCTCAAATGTTTATACTTGGAACGCGTTGCTTAGAGGGACTGTGATATCGGGGAAGAGACGGTATCAGGATGTTCTTTCTACGTTTACGGAGATGAGAGAGCAAGGGGTTGATTTGAATGTGTATAGTTTATCTAATGTGTTTAAGAGCTTTGCTGGTGCCTCTGCTTTGAGGCAGGGGTTGAAGACGCATGCTCTTGCGATCAAGAACGGTTTGTTTAGTAGTAGTTTTCTCAAGACTTCTCTTGTTGATATGTATTTTAAATGTGGGAAAGTAGGGCTTGCTCGTAGAGTCTTTGATGAGATTGAAGAGAGGGATATAGTTGTGTGGGGGGCAATGATTGCTGGATTGGCTCACAACAAAAGGCAGTGGGAAGCATTGGGATTGTTTAGGATGATGATAAGTCAAGAAGGAATGTATCCTAACTCTGTTATACTTACAACGATTCTTCCTGTTCTTGGGGATGTTAAGGCATTGAAACTGGGAAAGGAGGTCCATGCTCATGTATTGAAATCGAAGAATTACGTGGAACAGCCGTTTGTTCACTCTGGTTTGATTGATTTTTACTGCAAGTGCGGGGATATGGTCTCTGGGAGACGGGTGTTCTATGGATCTAAACAGAGGAATGCCATTTCTTGGACTGCACTGATGTCAGGATACGCAGCCAATGGAAGATTTGATCAAGCTTTGAGGTCTATTGTCTGGATGCAGCAAGAAGGATTTAGGCCAGACGTTGTTACAATTGCTACTGTTCTTCCTGTTTGTGCAGAGCTGAGAGCTGTAAAGCAAGGAAAGGAGATCCATTGTTATGCTTTAAAGAATCTCTTCGTGCCAAATGTATCATTAGTCACTTCCTTGATGGTGATGTACTCAAAATGCGGTGTATCAGAGTATCCTGTCAGACTGTTTGACAGGTTGGAGCAAAGAAATGTGAAGGCATGGACCGCTATGATTGACTGCCATGTGGAAACAGGGAATTTAAAAGCAGGGATCGAGGTGTTTAGATCAATGCTGTTATCAAAACACAGGCCAGATTCTGTTACAATGGGTAGGGTTTTGACTGTTTGCACTGAGCTCAAAGCATTAAAGCTGGGGAAGGAGATTCATGGGCACATCCTGAAGAAGGAATTCGAGTCTATCCCTTTTGTTTCTGCAAGAATCATCAAGATGTATGGACTATGTGGAAATCTCAGAAGTGCTAATTTCTCTTTTGATGCTGTTATTGTCAAGGGCTCTCTGACATGGACCGCCATTATAGAAGCCTATGGATGCAATGGACGCCTACGAGATGCAGTGAACTGCTTTGAGCAGATGATATCAGAAGGGTTTACTCCTAACGGCTTCACCTTTACAGCAGTTTTATCTATTTGCAGTCAAGCCGGATTTGCTGACGAAGCTTGCCGCTTCTTCAACTTGATGCACCGGACGTACAAATTGCAGCCAACAGAAGATCAGTATTCAATGGTTATAGAACTTCTCAATCGGTCTGGTCGTGTTGATGAAGCGCAAAGACTTGCTATCATGAGTTCGTCGTCATCCCTGCAAACCTGACTGAGGATGCAGATATCTAATTTGCTTCTCTTCAAGGGATCAAGTAAGTTGCTCAAAGATTTCTTGAAAGTAAATTCTGTTTTCTTGTTTGCAATAGCTTGGAGTTATTGTATATACTGATTCTGGTTCCAGAAATTGCAAGAACTAAATTGAACTTGGTCAACTTGTAAAAATCTTGGAGTGTGAGTTGTAGATTTTTCTTAAGATTAGTCAATGGTTCTTTAAGGAAACAAAGTAGAGAGAAAGCAAAAGTATAATCAGAATAAAAATATATATTTTTGTAGTTTACAGGAATCCATACATATACCAAATCTAATCCAGGTTACTAAACTACAGGTCATATTGAATTACATAAGCATATGAGTAAACAAACATTTGAAAACAGAAACAATAAAAAATGAGTCACACCTCACAATCTTTAACACAGCTTATTAAATAGAAGCTATGTGTCTATTAGTAACAAATAATTTAGTTTAAAACTATTGGTGAAGAGGTCCATATCTGGGACCCATCTAGCTCATCTGATCCTTTAGAACCTTTAGAAGAATACAAGTGTCCTTCCCTGCATAAGTCAGATGAACTTTATTCTTTGCTATAACGTTAGAATCAACAACCCTTGTTCTTGATTCTAGAAACTAAACCCTAATAAGTAAGCATTCTAGGCCAGTAACTTAAGCTGCTATGAACCCAATATTGTAAGTTAAGATGTAGAAACTCTCAGTGAGTTTGGTTTTAAGGGTACCAAAGAGAGTCAGTCTGGTATGCATCCCAAACATTCATCCCCATATAATTAGCATACCCCATTGAGTCATCTGTTGAATGCATCATCATGGTAGGAGATCCCAAAGTTGACTCATTGATCGCTTGAATTTCTCTGGGCGAGAGCCTGACCATCGTTGGACCTGCGTTGGAGGAGTTTGAAGTATCCACATGCATGTCTGACTCCACTGGTTCTGTTCTAAGATAGAGTGCTGCCTCATGAGCCGCCATGCGAATGCTGTCTGAGCTTGAGTCTGCAGGACGTGGCAGGCTGCTGACAAACTCAGGGAAGTTCAGACGAGCCTCTCGACCCCTGAAATGGAATGCTGCAACGTCATAAGCGGTTGCAGCCATTTCAGGAGTCTCGAAACTCCCTAGCCAGATACGGTTCTTGGTCCCTGGTTCGCGGATTTCAGACACCCATTTGCCCCATTTCCTCTTCCGGACTCCTCTGTATACAGAGGGCACACCAGCTTGACCATCATATCTCTCATTGTTAATAGAATTACTCAGACCAGACATGAACAAACACACACACACAAAAGAAAAGTATTTCTGAAAATGTTTGTCTTTTATGTAATATTGTCTGCTTGGATTCTGATGTTGGGAAGTTAACAATGTTTGTAGTTATATTTATAGGAGTGGTGTGTATTAGTAGTATCATCTTTAAAACAGCAGATATACACGTTTAATAATATCTCAAGGCTTCAAAAGTGTAGCTTCCAGGAAACTTCAGAGGTGGTTTGTGGGATTAACAAGTGTTATTTCTCAAATGGAGATACTGTAGATTCACTTAAATAGTAATATTGTGATTATAATAATGAGAATCTAAAGGAAGGAGTCAGAATCTGGATTGTGTTATAATATTGAAAAAGAAGTGTAGTGAAGAAATGGAAGTAGTAGAGAGAGTGGATGAGTTTGGAGTTTTGCTATAGAAGACGCGGTTTTGTTGCATCACCTGTGGGGACCCTTTTATCATACATTCCATAACTTTGTGATGGTAAGGGTTGGTGGAGAAAATGGAGTTATCCTCAAACAAATGTCAAAGTTCATTGGTTCATATACTCTTCAGAGTCAATTCAACAAGAATAAAAAAAATAATTGGCAATTCCCATTTTTGGTAATAAATAAATTCACAAACTCTACTCAATTCAGAAAATAAGGAAAACATCATTTATAATCTTTTTCTTTTTGTGTGGTTCTTGAGACTAGCCAAATACGATATACTTTTATATATCCTTTCGAATTTAAATTATGTTTTTCGGATTCAACTTATTAAGCCACATGTGAGTTTATATATTTCAAACATGTTTGGGTGATAAAATTTTGGGTTTAAATAGATTTTATATTTTTATATAAGACTAGTTTCAAATCTAAATTCTTCGAGTTGTGATATTTTATAATCGGACCAAAAAAAATATAAAATTTAAATGTTTGAAATAATTATTTATATCAAGGTACTTATTTGAAAAACAAATTTGAATTATTTAATTAGTTTTTTAGAGATTTATCAGGTTTCAGATTTTTGAAAATTTTAAATACATATTTAAGTTTAAAACAGGTTTGGATGATATTAGTTAGTTGAAATATCATCTTACAAGATTCATTCATATATTTTAAAGTTCAGATTTGGTTCTGATCCCATTAAAGAAAGTTTTGTAAGGTTTATTCATATAGTAGTTATATGTATTTAGTTTATTCGAATGAAATGGTTTAGTCAAATGGCCATATCTTTTTGCTTTACAGGAGATTGTAAGAGGGAATGGTCTTGGTCTGAAAAGGAGAAAAGTTTTTGTTTTCTATGTCGGAAAAGACAGCAGATAAAACGTTAACGTGAAAGGAGACACAAACAAAGGAATGTTCAATAACAAAAAGAAAAAAAAAACTTTATAAAGAAACTGTTACTTTAGACCACCGACTTTCATTTTGTCTTATATATCTGATTTCATAAAAGATGTAATTATAAAACTAAATGTACTTTCTATAGAATCGAAAAACACTAATCCAAATCTGATGGATGTTTCTCCTTTTACCTTTTGTTGTTTGTTTGTTTTGCCTTTGTAGTTTGTACTATGTGGCATCTTTCAGTGTAAGGACTAGAGATGGGGTTTACGCGTTGAGGAAAAACAATGTATCAAACCTCAAAACTTTTCTCTTATTAGTAAAAGATTTAATGATGTAAGCTTTGACTCATTACACAATCAGCACATACCTTTTACATTAACTTTTTTCCTAGAAAAAAAAGGTATGGTTCTCAACAATAGAAGATGGTGATTGGGCTTCCTAAAGATGATGACCATGGAGAGAAAGAGAGATGTGTGTGCGTGAATATTAATGAAGTAGTGGTGAGTTGCAGCTGGATTCCTAATTTGGGAGACTTGATATTAATGGTGGTGAGCTGCAGCTGGTATCCCATTTTTTGGGTGTGCTTAAAAGTCTTTAAACTATTAGTTTAATTTAATCCAAAATCGTAAGTACACTCCTTTTGTCTGAAGAAGGCCCAAAAGTAACGAAAGACTTTTGATCTCCTTTGACTATTCTCAGTAATGTCGGCGTGACAATCGTTTTGACTTTTTAGTTATATGGGCTTTCATAAGCCCAATAAGTTTCGATAAGCCCATAGAAAGCCCGCGTCTAAACACTCCTTGAGTGATGTTGGCTAGCTCATCGCCAGGTTGATTTTCCGGCGGAATATCGTTAGTTTGAGAAATGAGCGGCGAGTCAAGCACCGAGTCATTTGAAATCGGGCAGCGAGTCCACTCGCTCAACGATCCGCGTCGAGTGGGCACCGTGAAGTACATCGGAGGTGTGGAAGGTCACTCAGGAACCTGGATCGGCGTTGATTGGGATCAAGACGGCGACGGGAAACACAACGGAACCGTCAACGGCGTTTTCTATTTTAACGGCCGTTCACAGACCTCTGCCTCCTTTGTTCGATCCGAGAAGCTGAGCCGTGGTATCACCTTGCTTCAAGCATTGGAGCTTAGATACAAAACGGCTTCAACTAAAGACGAAGAAGGTAATGCGTTGGCTAGCTTATCCTCTGTTTCACTGCTCATAACTAATGTTTATCTCTCTGTTTTGGTTGTTGTTAGATGAAATGTATGTTCTTTCTGCGAAGAACAAACGTGTTTCGATTCAGCTTTTGGGAGGGGACAAGATTCAAGATAAGTTGAGTCGGCTTGATGAGCTTACGAGTGCTTCTCTTCCTTTTCTTGGTGTTAGCTCTCTTGGTGTTTCATCTGACTTGGGTTCAGTTCTACCTAGTAAGATTCAATCTACTCTTCAGTCAAAACACTCGTGTGTAACGTTGCTTATTTCATTTGCTTCCTCTGTTGTAGATTTGAAGCTGCTGGACTTGACTGGAAACTTGATTTCTGACTGGGAGGTATCAAGTCTTTGCATTGATAGTAACATATGCAGTCTATATATTATCTAACATCATCAAGAAGATTTTTTTTTTACAGTTTATGATTTGATCATTTGTTTCTGGCTTATAGGAGATCGGTGCTCTTTGTGAACAGTTACCAGCACTTACCACTCTTAATTTGTCTTACAATTCGTTGTCAAGTGAAGTTACCTCTCTGCCGCAGTTGAAAAACATCCGTGTTTTGGTTCTGAATAATACTGGTCTGAGCTGGACTCAGGTGATCTATGATTCTTCTCAGATGAACTAATTGAGCACCATCGCCAGTTTTTAACTTTATGGCACTTACCATAATGGAGCAGGTTGAAAAGCTTAGGCCCTCGTTACCTGGAATTGAGGAGTTGCATCTGATGGGGAACATGATATCTGCCATAACAGTAATGTTTTATTTTGTAGTCGCAATGCTTGATCAGTTGCTCTAAGTAGGATATAGTCCACAGTCTCTTTGATGAAGATTCTTGGATGACATTTTGCTTTGAAAGCTTGGGTGTTCAGGTTGTAAATTGTGAACTTCGTTTTTGCAGTCAACATCATCCTCAGAGGACCAATCATTTAATTCTCTGCGACTTCTGAACTTGGAGGATAACTGTATCTCCGAGTGGAGTGAAGTATTAAAGCTATCTCAACTTCCATGGTTAGTAATAAATATTTTCCCTTCTACTTGTAGTTGATGGATAATACACACTGCACATCCTTGTTAAGAAAATGACCATCGAAAATGTTGCTTCTCAGCTTGGAGCACCTTTACCTGAACAAGAATAAGATATCACGTATCTTTCACTCTGTAAATGGGAATGAATCACCAAAGAAAAGCAGCGACCCATTTCCAAGTCTGCGTTGTCTTCTTCTAGGTAATCACTTCAAGTATTATGTCCTCTTTCCATGAAATTTGCCAATTTGTCTAACCTCATTGCATTTTTGGCAGGAGCTAACAACATCAGTGATCTGGCCTCAATAGACGCACTGAATGCGTTTCCTAAGTTGGTGGTATTGATCTGCAGTTCTGTGATAGTCTAATAGATAAAGCATAAGCATTAATTAACTAATCTATTACGACTAATAGGACTTCTAAATTCATATACTTTAACTGAACATGTCTCTTCAAGTAATAGGACATCAGGCTTTCGGATAACCCAATCACTGATCTTGCAAGAGACGGTGTCCCGAGATATGTTCTAGTTGCACGGTTGACGAAAGTGGAAGTGCTGAATGGGAGTGAGGTAGAACAAGTGCCTGAATCTATTCAACATATTGTTACCTTTCAACTTTCACTGCTCTTTTAACTCTGAATTTATTTGGTTTTTCAGGTCAGAGCTCGTGAGAAGAAGGAATCTGAGATCCGGTAAATGGTTAACTCTTCTCTTCTTGATTGATCGTCTTGTTTGATTTTAACGGCAGGAATATGATTACTTCTATTTGGATAATCACAGGTATGTCCGAATGGTGATGTCAAAGTTCAATAACAAGCCCGAGGAGATTGAGCTGCTTCACCCTAGGTACACTTTGCTATATATCTTCTTCAATCTAATCTTCACAAACAAAATAGTAAAGGGTATTCCTTTGGTTTATAAATCCTGTTTTCTTCTTTTCATGCAAGTTTCTGCCAGAAGAAGTCTATATAAGTTTCCCCTGCTTGTTATTGCTAGGTTTAACGAACTCAAGAAACTACACGGACTTGATGATGAAGTAGCATCAGCTGAGAACACCCGACCGAAGAATATGGCATCTGGACTTATCTGTATGTCTTTTTAAACGTTTCTCATGTATATGGTTGATTGATAGTATAGAAGCGTCTCTGATATAGCTACTACACGTGCAGCCATTACTCTCAAATGCGTCGGTCCATCGATGGGTGAAAAGCCTCCACTGACAGACAAGTTACCAAGCAGTATCACGGTTGTTACTTAGATTCATTTGTCTCAAGAATCTAAACACTAAACTGTGAAAATTTTCGTTAAAACCTCTCTATTGGTTTTTGTGAACAGGTTAAGAAGCTAAAGAGTTTATGTGAGAACTTGTTCAAACTCAGGTCTATCAAGCTACGGCTATTTCTTCACGAAGAGGTTCGTGAAAAGAAGTATGAGTGTGTTTTGTATCTCTATTACGTTCACATCAATGAAACAACTTAATATTTCCATGGCAGGGCTCGCCGTTTCCTACACCACTCGATGACGAGACAGCAAGATTACTTGACGCTGGAATCTATGACGGCTGTACACTTCTTGTCGACGAAGAGAGTTAAGAGTATCACATACACACTCTTTTGCAAGTGATGACTTGAGATCACGGTCGTAATCATTATTTCCAAGTGTTCTTTTCCGACAAAACATAACTGATGAATATGATGATGCAGTGGTTCATATAAATTAAAGTATTGAACATGAGAAGAGAACATAATTTTAAGAGAGTTCAACGATCTTGGCTCGTTTTCTACTACTTTCTTCACCCTTAGAGCTCTTCTTATCATCATCTTCACCGTCGCTATCACTCTCATCATCGCTGCTAGAATCTCCACTTCCATTAGCCAAACCATTACCAGCAATAGCTGCTTCAGCAGCATTGACAGCTTCAGGAGTGTTGAGATCAGCTACACCGAGCATCAAATCCATCTCGATAACTTCAGATTCGTTTCCAGTAAGTGCTTCGAGATCAAAAGCTTCAGAGTTTCCTTCCTCTGCTTCTTGCTCAAGTTTCTTGTTAGCCTCCGCCATGACCCCAAGAAAGCCTTTGACTTTGTCAAGAAACTCGCTTTTGGGAACTGGAGCTATCGTTGGCTTCGATGGAGCAGCCTCCTCCCTCTTCTTCTTCTTCTTCCCCTTACATATCAAAAGTGCTGAATCGGTAGCAGAGGAGGAGGAAGAAAATGGATTCTTGTGTTCCAGTTCAAGAAGATCTTTGCTAGTTCCTTTCCTTCCCATGGTTTTCGAAACTTTGGAGAAGAAGAGAACTTTGTAATTGACCTAATTTGCGTCGGTGGAGCTTGAAGTCGCCGCTATTGCTAGGGTTTACAGTCGCAGCTATGGCTTTATAGTAGTTTTTTCAAAAATAAAAGGAAAATATATTTAATATTAGTTATTTAAAAGGAAATTTGTATTTAATATTGATAATTAAAAGGAAATTGCTACTCAAAATAAAAACATCGATGCGTCGGACTATTTGGCTTTACTGGTAGGAGCGACTGGATTGCCGGAGCTCCGATCATCTTCCTCCTCTATATGCTTAGAAGTTTTTTTTTTTTTTTGCTAAAATATGCTTATAAGTTGAGTATTTATATGTTTCGGTAAATGAATCTGGAGCGTTGATGATGACAAGTTTATCTCACAGCTTGAGGCGCTTTACCTCTGCTTCACCTTCTCCACTGAATCACGAACTTGTTGAAGGGCTGCGTAGGTTAGTAAGGTCTAATGATCTCCAACGAGCTTTCTCCTTGTTCTATTCTGCGCCTCTCGAGCTTCAGTCCCACCAAGCTTACGGTGCTCTGTTCCAAGCATGTGCTGCGCAACGCAATCTCCGCCACGGCATCACCTTACACCACCACATGCTCTCGCATCTTTATTCGCATTCACAAGACATTTTCCTCGCGAACCATCTCATCACTATGTACACGAAATGCGGGAAAATATCATACGCTCGGAAGGTGTTTGATGAAATGCCTGAGAGGAATATAGTTTCGTGGACTTCGTTGATTACAGGGTATACGAAGTCAGGGAACGAGCAAGAAGGGTTTAGTCTCTTCTCTGCTATGTTATCCCACTGTTTACCTAACGAGTTTGCGGTGTCTAGCGTGTTGACTTCGTGCCGGTATGAGGCTGGAAAGCAGGTACATGGACTTGCTTTGAAGCTGGGTTTGCATTGTTCGGTTTATGTGGCGAATGCGCTTATCTCTATGTACGGTAGGTGTCGTGGTGATGGTGTTGCTGGATACGAGGCTTGGACTGTGTTTGACGCCATGGAGTTTAAGAATTTGGTTACTTGGAACTCAATGATTGCAGCTTTTCAGTGTTGCAATCTTGGAAAAGACGCTGTTGGTGTTTTTATGCGGATGCGTAGTGATGGAGTGGGGTTTGATCGTGCTACGTTGCTTAATGTATGTTCTTCATTGTACAAAAGCTCTGACTTGGTTCCTGATGAGGTTTCGAAGTGTTGTCTTCAGTTGCATTGTTTGAGTGTGAAGTCCGGGTTTGTAACTCAGACTGAAGTGGCTACTGCTTTGGTTAAAGTTTATTCAGAAGTTTTAGGAGAGTTTAGTGAATGCTACAAGCTTTTTATGGAAATGAGTCATTGTAGAGACATTGTTGCTTGGACTGGGATTATAACAGCGTTTGCAGTGTATGATCCAGAGATGGCTATACATCTCTTTGGTCAGTTACGTCAGGAGAAGCTAAGCCCTGATTGGTATACTTTCTCAAGTGTATTAAAAGCTTGTGCGGGACTTGTCACACCTCGCCAAGCTTTGACTATACACGCTCAAGTGATCAAGGGTGGTTTTGGTGCAGACACAGTGCTGAACAACTCGTTAATCCATGCGTATGCCAAATGTGGCTCTCTTGACTTGTGCAAACGTGTATTTGATGATATGGATTCGCGGGATGTGGTGTCCTGGAACTCAATGCTCAAAGCTTACTCGTTGCATGGCCAAGTAGACTCAATTCTACCAGTCTTTCAGCAAATGGACATCAAGCCCGATTCAGCGACTTTCATAGCTCTTCTCTCGGCTTGCAGCCACGCTGGACGAGTAGAAGAAGGAATGAGAATATTCAGATCCATGTTTAAGAAACCTGAAACTCTTCCTCAGCTAAACCACTACGCATGTGTGATCGACATGCTAGGTCGAGCTGAGCGTTTTACCGAGGCAGAAGAGGTAATCAATCAAATGCCAATGGTCCCAGATGCTGTAGTTTGGAGTGCACTACTGGGTTCGTGTAGGAAACATGGTAACACACGTTTAGGTAAGTTAGCGGCAGATAAACTAAAAGAGCTAGAACCAACAAACTCATTGAGTTACATCCAGATATCAAACATATACAGTGCAGAAGGTAGCTTTAACGAAGCCAGTAAAAGCAGAAAGGAGATGGAGACATGGAGAGTGAGGAAAGAACCAGGCTTGAGCTGGACTGAGATAGGAAACAAAGTTCATGAATTCGCATCGGGAGGACGGCGACGTGCAGACAGGGAAGCTATATACAAGGAACTCGAGAGACTGATTAGTCGGTTAAAGGAGATGGGTTATGTTCCAGAGATGAGGTCAGCGTTACAAGATATAGAAGAGGAAGAACAGAAGGAAGAGCATTTGTTACATCACAGCGAGAAACTGGCATTAGCTTTTGCTGTGATGGAGGGAAGAAGAAGATCACATGATGGTGGTGTTGCTGTGAATATGATACAGATAATGAAGAACATAAGGATCTGTATTGATTGCCATAACTTTATGAAACTGGCGTCTAAGCTTTTGGGGAAAGAGATTCTTGTGAGAGACTCGAATCGGTTTCACCATTTTAAAGATTCTTCCTGCTCCTGTAATGACTACTGGTAATTGCCGACATTGAGGCCAAACGTTACTTTCATCTCAAGACAAGGACAAGGACTGGTTTGGGAAATAAATAAAATTATTAAAAAAATGTGTTGCAATTAAGGAAAGTAGAAAAGAAAAATCAAACAGACAAGTTGCCAAGACAGGTGGGGAGGAAGAAGACGATCTGATCTTCGAGATCCGCCATCGTCTTCCTCCTCGATCCCATTTAGATTACGTATTCTACACTCTGCTTTGTTCATAGATCTCTTGTCGGATCATCTGTTTCTAACATTGTCGTCGCCGACAACATTGTCGGAATCCGACAGAAATGTCGATAAACATGAAATCGTTTACTCAAGCTCTAGCCAGAACAGCGGCTGTGATCGAGAAGACGGTCCAGACCACAGTACAGGAAGTCACGGGACCGAAGGCTCTTCAGGACTACGAGCTTCTCGATCAGATCGGTTCCGCTGGTCCTGGTCTCGCTTGGAAGCTGTACGCAGCCAAAGCGCGTGACACCACGCGTTCTCAGCAGTACCCGACAGTATGCGTCTGGATGCTTGATAAGCGTGCTTTGTCGGAGGCTCGTGTCCGAGCTGGGCTGTCTAAGGCAGCTGAAGACTCGTTTCTTGATCTGATTCGAGCTGATGCAGGGAAGTTGGTGAGGTTAAGGCATCCTGGTGTGGTTCACGTGGTGCAGGCGCTTGATGAGAATAAGAATGCTATGGCTTTGGTTACGGAGCCGCTGTTTGCCTCTGTGGCTAATGCGCTTGGGAATGTGGAGAATGTGGCTAATGTACCGAAAGATCTGAAGTCAATGGTGAGCTTCTTGTTCTCTGTTAGCCTCATGTATCCGTTGTTTCATGTTGTTTCATGTTGTTCCTTGTCATTGCAACTTAATTTGACTTCGACCTTGGCTTCAAGACAACTGCTTTTGGTTATCTTTGAAGCTCCTAGAGGATTGCTTATTATTTGCTATAATTGTGTAGGAGATGAGTTTGTTAGAGGTGAAGCATGGTCTGCTCCAGATTTCCGAGACACTGAACTTTCTCCACAATAACGCCCAGCTCATCCATCGAGCCATATCTCCCGAGGTTAGTTGTTCAAAATTCTTAGACACAGTTGCTTGTCTTCTTATGAGTTGTATGTAAATGTTTTCTTAACATGTGGAACTGTCACTTTTTTGCAGAATGTTCTTATTACTTCATCTGGTTCATGGAAGCTTGCCGGATTTGGTTTTGCTATTTCAACAGCACAGGGTGGGAATTTGGATAACATGCAATCATTCCACTATTCTGTGAGTTACTAGACTGCTGTATATCTTTTTGTTGTATTCAACTATACAAGTTAGATGACTTCCTACGTATGATGACTGTTGTCTTTCGATATGGAACTTGCAGGAATATGACGTCGAGGATTCAATGCTGCCAGTCCAGCCATCACTAAATTACACTGCACCTGAACTGGTGCGCAGCAAAAGTCCTTCAGCTGGAGCTTCGTCGGACATTTTTAGTTTTGGATGCCTTGCCTATCATTTAGTTGCTCGGAAACCGTTGTTAGACTGCAATAACAATGTCAAGATGGTAACTCTATAACCCGAGCTTTCTATGTTGATCTTCAGATATAAGCTATCTGATATGTCATGTATAGTTGAAATATTTCTTTAGATTTCCGATGGTTGATGATAGTTATCTTGAAATTTCTTGCAGTACCTGAACACGTTGAACTATATAACAAATGAATCTTTCTCATCTATACCCTCGGACTTGGTATCTGATTTGCAAAGAATGCTTTCAATGAACGAGACCTTTAGACCAACAGCACTAGATTTCACAGGTAAGAGGACGTTATTTTGATGAGGTTTCCTTATATCTTCGTAACAGTTTAATACCTGTGCTTGTTACTTATATTTTTGTCTTGAACCCTCACTCTGCAGGATCTAGTTTTTTCCGAAGCGACGCTAGGTTACGTGCTCTCCGTTTTCTTGATCACATGCTTGTAGGTGTATACACGTCCATTCTTTGTTTCAACAGGCTGTGTGTGCGTAGATGATAAGACATGTATATCCACATCCAACAACCTTTTGGAACAATTCTAACTTTTATTGCAGGAAAGAGACAACATGCAGAAGTCCGAGTTCTTAAAAGCATTATCAGATATATGGAAAGATTTTGATTCCCGTGTATTACGGTATAAGGTAATCACTTTATGACTTGTTTTTGGGACTTGATAGAATAATATTTGATGATCAAGTGATTTGTCTTGCATCTACTAAGCGAACCATATTTTATCATGCAGGTGCTTCCGCCTCTTTGTGCTGAACTTAGGAATTTGGTTTTGCAACCAATCATCTTACCGATGGTTCTAACTATAGCACAGTCTCAGGTAATTTTAAATTCGATCAATCAGAGTCCCATGGGTTTCTTCACTAGATTGTTGATGATTTATTGGTGCCTGTGGTTTCTAGATAAAACTGGTTTTCCTTCTCACATACTTTTATACGATCAAAGGTTCTCATTTAATTGTTTTTAGTTGTAACAAATGGTATTTGTTGTTACGTAGTTATTTCTCAACCTGTCACTTTGTACAAAACTTTGAGTTTTCTTTAACGATGGTCTTTGATCAATAGAGTGTCAACGGTGATGTTTGACTAAATGCTTAATTGTTGCAATCTGAAAATGACATTTGCAGGATAGGAATGACTTTGAGTTGATAACTCTACCGGCTCTTGTTCCTGTTCTGAGTACTGCTTCTGGAGATACATTACTGTTGCTTGTAAAGCATGCAGAGCTTATTACTAATAAGGTAAAGTTCATCAATGTGTATGCCCTACTGCTTTATGTTTTTCTTACCCTGCACATGTTAATTACTGCTTAAGTTCTTCTGATTTGATACAGTAGGATTAGATAAAGGGTTTCTGTGTGAAGTATGGTTCTCCATAATAGATGACTTGCACTGGTAAACGCAGCACAGACTCTGTACAGTCTTTTGTTTTGTCATAAAATCTACTGGCTTCAATTTTTATAGTCAGACACATCCTTTTTGACATCTATTTCTGCTTATATTTTATCTATTGTAGTCGAGTTGAATGATTCTATGTTGAAGTTCGACTGGCTGCTCTTGTTTCTGAACACCAATTGTATATTTGCATTGAATCACTATCCTTCTTTTATATTGCTACAGGATGAGATCCTTACTTTCCATATATTTTCGTTCAACTTTGCAGACTGATAGCGAGCACCTTGTATCGCATGTCCTTCCTTTGCTTCTCCGGGCCTACAATGATAATGATGTCCGCATACAGGAGGAAGTTCTTAAAAGATCCACATCTGTCGCTAAGCAACTCGATGGTCAGGTGATGCTTAATGCTTTGTTTTATGTTTAGTTAGAAGAATATTTTTTGTCCAAAGGTGAATTCAATTTCGAGTGTTGCCTGCACAGAAAGAGTCTTGCACACATTTAGGCTCTGTGGTTGGGTTGGGCAGAGTGGTGGCATTCAACACTTGATGAGTTCTTTTAGTTAATTTTTATCTTTTTCCTTCGTGTTTTGTAGGTTGTGAAGGAAGCAATTTTGCCTCGCGTACATGGCTTGGCTCTCAAAACTACAGTTGCTGCGGTATGTTATGACTTGTTTGATTATCTAAGCCTGATTTTCTCTAAATAGCATCAATAGCTGTAAAAGAAAGTGAAAGCCTATTTATAGATTCTATCATCTTATGGAAAACTTTTAATTGAATATACTTGGTTTTCAGGTCAGGGTAAATGCGTTGCTCTGCTTAGCAGAACTGGTTCAAACGCTTGATAAACCCGCTGTTGTTGAAATTCTGCAAACAGTTCAGCGTTGTACTGCTGTTGATCGATCTGCACCTACCCTTATGTGTACTCTTGCCATCGCAAACGCAATTCTCAAACAGGTAGGAAACTTGCTCAAATTTCTCTTTCATATTTGATGTTCGAAGGTCTTGACTCTTCCTATCTGCGGTAGCATCACTCTTTCTCTGTCATTATTATCTAGTATGGAGTTGAATTTACTGCGGAACATGTGCTTACCCTGATGATGCCGCTTCTCACTGCCCAACAACTTAACGTTCAGCAGTTTGCCAAATATATGCTATTTGTCAAGGATATTCTTAGGTATGCAGTACTTAGGAATAGTATGTTCACGTCATTACCACTGCATAGCGTTGTTGTCTTACTATGATCTGCTTGTGTTTCGTGGAACAGAAAAATAGAGGAAAAAAGAGGAGTTGCAGTAAATGATTCTGGAATTCCAGAGGTGAAACCTCATTCTGCTGCTAATGGACTCCAGTTTCAATCGTCGAACCAAACGCCTGAGAAGGTTGCTTCTGCAACAAAGAGCAGTCCAGCTTGGGATGAAGATTGGGGTTCTCCGAGCAAAGCTTCTGCTGTGGGAAATCATGCGTCTTCTCATCAAGTCACAAACAATCAGTTCAACAAATCCTCAAACCAGTCACAGCCATCGACCATGACTACTTTGCAAAACAAGTCAACAGCGCCAACCGCATGCCCTCCGGTGGACATTGAGTGGCCTCCAAGACAATCGTCAAGCGTCACTGCTCCAGCAATAGCTGATGAGACACAGCTAAACTCAGGAACATCATCTACTCCAGGTTTTGATGAATTAGATCCTTTTGCTAATTGGCCTCCACGCCCCAAAACGGAGCTTCTGTTGCTCCTACCGGTCTCAACAATGGCACCGGATCTGGTTTTACCAACAACTTAACAGCCGGAACTCTGTTCCAGACAGCTAACAGTGACAACTGGGCATTCAGCAATGCCTCCTTGTCTTCGCTGAAACCACCCCAACAAAGACAAAGCCAAGGAGTGCCATCTTTCTCCAGCGGTTCTAACCATAACCAAAAGCCAGCAGACATCAGCTCCATATTCAGTTCAAGCAAAACCGGGCAGCCTGCAATGAAACTCGCGCCACCACCTTCAACAACAGCAATGGGAAGAGGAAGGGGAAGAGGTAGAGGTGGCACCTCAAAGCCCAATGGTTCACAAACATCTCTATTGGATCTACTATGACAAAAACCTCCCAGGGTTGGTGTTTGGTCGTGCAGTGAAGTGAAGCTTATTCACATTGAAACCTTACTACAGCTTCATGTTTTATAAACATCTTCGGGGACTAGTTCTTTTCACATATAAACATTACCACGGCTTCATGTGTTTCAGGTTGTTTCCATCTCTCTCAATTTGTGTAAATTTTGTTCTGTTTGTTTTCTTGCTCTCACTGTTTGCTTCTTTGGTCCATTCGGCTGTTACGCTATTTTTCATGTATGCGTGTTTTCTTAAAATATAAAACTGAGTTTATCTTTCAAATATCTGCATCTCTCCATTGCTCTTTTAAGAAATCGAGACCGTTGTGAGAAAGGATAGTGTGACTGACGTGTGGGGTAAGCAACCTTCTCAGTGTTGGGTAAAGTGTGAAAAAGAAGAGAAATCCAGTGAAACACAGTAGGACAGAGCAAGTTCTGTATTTAAGAGAAAGAAGACTTTTTATTGGACTACGTAAACACAATTTCATATGGAAAAGTTCTTCACATGTACATACACTATGTCCATGGAGAGTTGTCGGAGAAGATGATCCTCGTCTGGTCGTCGTATTGTAAATTGTCTCACGAGTCAAGCTAGAGACGAGACTACGCGTGTGATTGGTTTCTAGATTGATTAACCTGTGAAAGCCCATTGTTGTGAACGACCCATTAGGAAAGAACTCTATTTTATATCCTAAACCAAAAGTCCTATTACTGACAAAATAACAAACAAACGTAAACGAATCCTTTGAATAAAATTAGAGATTTTGGAGGGAACTTTAAATTCTGTTGATTTATTTTTTGTTTATTCATATAATGTTTAAAAACTTACTAATAAGTTCTGTATATATACTGAAAACATATATATCTTATAAATAAATAACTCTCATAATAACTATAGAAAATATATTTATAGTGATCCCATCAGCTAATACTCTTATACAAGCTCATGGTACTACGATGCACCAATCAATCATACGAGTCCTATTAGTGACATCGAATGATTACAATTACTAATAAGATAATTAATCTTTCATCACGCGTCTGTTTGGTACCGTGGTAGATAGATCATATACCCCTATAATAATAATCATTGTAACAACATCGAGCAGACACCTTGTCCCCTTTTCTTTCGCTTTTGTTATTACACAAACACTCCCAGGAAAAAAAGAGGGGAGGGGTCGATGAATAATTTAATTTTAAACATGCATAAAAAGAGGAACTTAAGGTATCAATTTCGTCTTCATTACACTAAACATTCTTTTGATTTAAGTCCCAAGACTCGGCGCCGTTATCTTGGCGCCATTCACGCTTCCTCCTATTCTTATCTTTTGTCTCCTCTTTGTTTTTTTAAGTCTAAGATCCCGTTAAACCCTAACCTAATTTAACTATAAACTACCTAACTAAACCCTAAAAGCAACATGTGAACATCGTATCTCACTAATATCCAATTATCTTCACTTTTAATGGCCTGGGAACTCAAACTAACCATGTAAAATTTATTAAACATCAAGTAAACATCAAACAAATTAGATATGTGATGTAACAGCTTTCCAATAAGTAATGTTTTTAAATACTTTTATTTAATAAATGAAGTAAAATTATGAGATTTTTTATTTTTATTTTTATAACTACCAAACTAATTTCAAACACTCTAGAAATAGTTTAAGCAATCTAAAATATTCAACTGCAATTTTATTCAGTAATAGTGAATTTCATAGTGTTTTATGAAATGATAAATTCAATAACACTTGAATAACAATTAATTTGTCATTTTAATACAAATAATCTCCAATTTTTAGTTGAATACACCCAATAGTTATTAAAAACATATATTGTCCAGTTTATGGGTGCATTATATCAAAAAAATTCCTTAAATTTTGTATATCATCTTATAAAACAATCACACTTTTGACCATCGGAGTGTACGTTTAGGCAGACGCAAAGTCGTAACGTGCGTTTGTATTTCCGTCATTCATGTGCCCACTTTTGAATTAAATTTCTTCTTAGAAAACAAGAGACCATTAAGACTTTCTTAATTCCATTTCCTACTAATAGCAAACCTAGTTTTATTCCATTTTCTATAGTAAAATATTCTAATTTTCAACACTTCATGAAAAGATTCAACTGACACAAAAAAGAGAATTTGAATGGATAAACAAAAGGTAATCAGTAGACAGATAAAGAAAAAGGGGATTTGGTCGGATAAATTAAGCTTAAAAATTTAACCAGAAAAGATTTAGATTGGAGAAATTAAGGTTAATTAAGGCCACTTTCTCCCAAAAAGCCGTATTCATCGCTTCCATCAGCGCCGGATCAAATCCCTCTCTCTCACACTTTCTGTGTATATATATATGTGGACCTTCATATCATAGATTCGTACCTTAAAACTCATAAAGTAAACTACTTCTCCTTCTTTGGACAATGACTTCTCTGTTCTTCTTAGTTCTCCTTTTGTCTTCTCTTCCCATGCGAAATGTTGATGCTAATCCGAATTACAGAGAAGCACTCTCCAAGTCATTGCTTTTCTTCCAAGGTCAGCGGTCTGGTCGCCTCCCTAGAGACCAACAAGTCTCCTGGAGGGCTAGCTCCGGCCTTTCTGATGGTTCCACCGCTAATGTACACCCTAAACCATTACCATGTTTAGCTTTGTCACTAACAATAGATAACTAAGCAGGAGAGTTTTATGTGAATATTGCAGGTGGACTTAACTGGTGGGTATTACGACGCGGGAGACAACATCAAGTTCAATTTCCCAATGGCGTTTACCACCACCATGCTTTCATGGAGCACGCTTGAGTACGGTAAGCGGATGGGTCCTGAACTCAAAAACGCACGTGAGAGTATCCGTTGGGGAACGGATTATCTGCTGAAATGTGCTAGAGCCACTCCGGGGAAGCTTTATGTCGGGGTAGGAGATCCTAATGTTGATCACAAATGCTGGGAACGGCCTGAAGACATGGACACACCTCGTACAGTCTACTCTGTTTCCTCGTCTAACCCTGGTTCAGATGTAGCAGCTGAAACTGCAGCAGCTCTGGCTGCAGCATCTATGGTTTTCAGGAAAGCTGATCCTAAGTATTCGCGTTTGCTGCTGGCAACAGCTAAGAACGTGATGCAGTTTGCTATCCAGTACAAAGGAGCTTACAGTGACTCCCTCTCTTCATCCGTCTGTCCTTTCTACTGCTCTTACTCTGGTTACAAGGTCTGCTTTTTCATATGCCCTTAAAACTCCTTTACTGCAACATTGGATCCTCGTACTAAAATGTGAAACTTATGATGACAGGACGAGCTGATGTGGGGTGCAGCGTGGCTTCTGAGAGCAACCAATAACCCGTATTACGAAAACTTAATAAAATCTCTAGGAGGTGGAGATCAGCCTGACATCTTCAGCTGGGACAACAAATACGCTGGCGCTTATGTTCTTCTTTCACGGGTGCGTATATCTACTAAAATGTCATAACATATAGCTTAGCTTCTCACTATGTGATCCACCAATTCAAACCTGCGAACTCATAACATAGCATAGCTTAGCTTCTCACCTCGTATCCTGTGATTCATAGCTTAGCTTCTAACCTTTTGGCAGCGAGCATTACTTAACAAAGACAGCAACTTTGAACAATACAAACAAGCAGCTGAGAATTTCATGTGCAAGATCCTCCCTCACTCTCCCTCTTCCTCCACCCAATACACTCAAGGTAACCAAAGCTAAGTCCTAATCATGAATCTGAATCAATCTAACTCTCTAAAACGTTATCAACAGGAGGACTAATGTACAAACTACCACAAAGCAATCTCCAATACGTAACAGCCATCACATTCCTCCTCACAACCTACGCCAAATACATGAAAGCAACGCGACACACCTTCGACTGCGGAAGCTCCGTCATCGTCCCCAACGCACTGATCAGCGTGTCGAAGCAACAGGTCGATTACATCCTCGGCGTTAACCCGATCGGGATGTCGTACATGGTTGGATTCGGACGCAGCTTCCCAAAGAGGATCCACCACAGAGCGTCGTCTCTCCCTTCTCACGCGACTCTTTCGAAACCTTTGGGATGCAACGGAGGGTTCCAATCGTTTTACACTCAAAACCCTAACCCTAACGTTCTCACGGGAGCGATTGTGGGAGGGCCGAATCAGAACGATGGGTATCCGGATAAGAGGGATGATTATAGTCACTCGGAACCGGCGACTTATATCAACGCGGCGTTTGTCGGACCTTTGGCGTACTTCGCCGCCGGTAGATCGGCTTGATATCGGATCGGATCCGCCACGTCACTTTCTCCGATGTGTGTAGTTCCTTTGTTTTATAGTTAGATCCGTTGGCACAAGCCTAACGTGAAACTCTGTAAGGGACTAGTAATTTAAAGTGTAAAACTACTAATGGGCTAAGACCCAAATATGATATATTAATGGGCCAGGAAGAAATTC
>CAJHQP010009651.1:0-21580 GCA_905132765.1 Moricandia arvensis
TTTGTGTGACATAGGTAGCAAATCAATTCTCTTAAGCTTTTCACATATCACAACTCGGGATGTTACATTAATTGTACACCCGTCTCCTCCTCTCTTGAGAACGGCGTGCTACTACCGTTACAAATCAAATTAAACCGATTTATAAAATATCAAATAAAATATGACAATATTTAATAAAATAAAAGTGGATAAATCATTTTTTTACAATTAATAACCAGAATAATTCATATCGAAAAGTTCTATCAAAACCAATGAAACCGATATAAATACGACGATCCCTAAGACACCAAACCGTCCAATATTCGACTACTCGTCATGCTCACCTGAAAGGGGGAAAGAAAGAGGGTGTGAGCAACATGGGAGTCACTTAGTGAGGTATGGGATGCTAGACACGCAAACCACTGACTAAATAAATAGAATTCACACTATGGAAGTTTAACTCTAGCATGAACAAACACGACAACTAAAGCATCCCACAGACAAACAATGCGCTGATAGTGCATAACTAGCTCATACACCCCGCATTCTCCTCATACGGATATACGACATCATAATAGCGTCGCTAGCCCAGACATCTCTGGACCCCCGCCCGTAACCAATAAGCGTCGAATGCAACGTCTCTGCACCACGCCCCACACAAATATGCGTCGATAGCCCAAACATCTCTGAGCCCCCGCCCTCAATATGCGTCGATAGCCCGGATGTCTCTGAACCCCCGCCCTCATAAGCGTTGCTAATCCAGATTTCTTTGAACATCCGCCCTCATAAGCCGTTGCTAATCCAGATCTCTCTGGAACAGCCGCCCTCCACACATAGTCCCTACTCATATCTATGTATACGTATATATATATATATATATATATCATCATTTAACATCACTCAATCCATAACAAGTTGAATCCTCTAGACCCCTAATTCCGGTTTACATTGAATCCTAACTATCACACAAGACTCGATTCAATCAGACGGAACATGTTTCGAAACTAAACAACGATAGAAAAAATTCTACACTAGTAACGTGATTTACGTAATAGACCCTCACCTTAGCAACTGGCTGGAATGAACAATGGAAGATAGTCAACTGAGGTCAACTGCAATACGAGAATCAACGGCTCAGATCTCAGGAAATAAAGTTTCCAAAAACGGGAAACTTTCCTTAAACAGAAACTTTCCTAAATAGAAACTTCCTAAGAATAGAAACTTCCCTAAAATGGCGGTTTCCTAAACTGGATACTTCCCTAAATAGATTTCTGCGACTAGAAATATGAACGCAGAAACTTACCAGAAAACTCACCGAAAGCTCGTCCGGAAAATCCCGCCGGGAAATCCCACCCGAAAAATTAACTAATGACTGGTCGTCAGATATTCCAACAACAAATCGTCCCACGAAAGAAAATACTTTGACTTGATGAGAAAAGGAGAAAATGGGTGGAGTTTCTAATATAGGAGAAGGAAAAGAGGAAGAAAACTTAAACTTCCAATGTGGGACAAAGATAAAAAGAGATTGTTGGGTTTTTAATTAAAAAAAAGAACAAATAGGTCTGGCCCTAAGATCAAGGTCGTTACAATTCTCCCCCACTTAATCGGAATTTGTCCCGAATTCCAAAGAGACGATGAAAGAACGTTCACGGTTTCGAAGAGAGAACAACACAAGATAATTGACGACGGAAATGAAAGAAAACTTGGTCTTCCTCCTATGGAAAAATCAGAATCTCTATCGACTAACTGAATGATACTAGGTAGAAGGGTGCCATTTTTTTTTTCAAAAACTCCCAATCCCAAACATTGAATCGCAAAATCCGGGTCCCATAAATCGCCGTCCCGGGTCAGAGCCGGGATAGATCCTGGCTCTGATACCAAATTGTAACACCGGTCTCCTCCTCTCTTGAGAACGGCGTGCTACTACCGGTACAAAATCAAATTAAACCGATTTATAAAAAATATCAAATAAATATTACAATATTTAATAAAATAAAAGCGGAAATCATTTTTTTACAATTAATAACCAGAATAATTCATATCGAAAAGTTCTATCAAAACCAAATGAAAACCGATATAAATACGACGATCCCTAAGACACCAAACCGTCCAAATATCCGACTACTCGTCATGCTCACCTGAAAGGGGAAGAAAGAGGGGTGAGCAACATGGGAAGTCACTGAGTGAGGTATGGGATGCTAGACACGCGCAAACCACTGACTAAATAAATAGAATTCCCACTATGGGAAGTTTAAGTCTAGCATGAACAAACACGACACCTAAAGCATCACACAGAACAAACAATGCGGCTGATAGTGCATAACTAGCTTATACACCCCGCATTCTCCTCATAGCGGATATACGACATCATAATAAGCGTCGCTAGCCCAGACATCTCTGGACCCCCGCCCGTAACCAATAAGCGTCGAATGCAAACGTCTCTGCCACCACGGCCCCACACAAATATGCATCGATAGCCCAAACGTCTCTGAGCCCCCGCCCTCAATATGCGTCGATAGCCCGAATGTCTCCGAACCCCGCCCCTCATAAGCGTTCTATCCAGATCTCTCTGAACATCCGCCCTCGTAAGCGTTGCTAATCCAGTTCTCTCTGAAACAGCCACCCTCACAATAGTCCCTACTCATATACTATGTATACGTATATATATATATATATATATATATATTATTATATATATATATATTATATATATATATATCTATATTATATATATATATCTATATATATTCTAACATCACTCAATCCATATCAAGTTGAATCCTCTAGACCCCTAATTCGGTTTACCATTGAATCCTAACTATCACACAAGACTCGACCCAATCAGACGGAACATGTTTCGAAACTAAACGACGATAGAAAAAATTCTACACTAGTAACGTGATTTACGTAATAGACCCTCACCTTAGCAACTGGCTGGAATGAACAACGGAAGATAGTCAACTGAGGTCAACTGCAATACGAGAATCAACGCTCAGATCTCAGGAATAAAGTTTCCAAAAACGGAAACTTTCCTTAAACAGAAACTTTCCTAAATAGAACTTCCTAAGAATAGAAACTTCCCTAAAATGGCGGTTTCCTAAACTGGATACTTCCCTAAATAGATTTCTGGCGACTAGAAATATGAACGCAGAAACTTACCAGAAAACTCACCGAAGCTCGTCCGGAAATCCCGCCGGAAATCCCACCCGAAAAAATTAACTAATGACTGGTCGTCAGATATTCCAACAACAAATCGTCCCACGAAAAGAAAATACTTTGACTTGATGAGAAAAGGAGGAAAATGGGTGGAGTTTCTAATATAGGAGAAGGAAAAGAGGAAGAAAACTTAAACTTCCAATGTGGGACAAAGATAAAAGAGATTGTTGGGTTTTTAATTAAAAAAAAAGAACAAATAGGTCTGGCCTTAGATCAAGGTCGTTTACAATTCTCCCCCACTTAATCGGAATTTGTCCCGAATTCCAAAGAGACGATGAAAGAACGTTCACGGTTTTCGAAGAAGAGAACAACACAAGATAATTGACGACGGAAATGAAAAGAAAACTTGGTCTTCTCCTATGGAAAAATCAGAATCTCTATCGACTAACTGAATGATACTAGGCAGAAGGGTGCCATTTTTTTTTCAAAAACTCCCAAATCCCAAAACATTGAAATCGCAAAAATCCGGGGTCCCATAAATCGCCGTCCCGGGTCAGAGCCGGGACAGATCCTGGCTCTGATACCAAATTGTAACACCGGTATCCTCCTCTCTTGAGAACGGCGTGCTACTACCGGTACAAAATCAAATTAAACCGATTTATAAAAATATCAAATAAAATATTACAATATTTAATAAAAATAAAAGCGGATAAATCATTTTTTTACAATTAATAACCAGAATAATTCATATCGAAAAGTTCTATCAAAACCAAATGAAAACCCGATATAAATACGACGATCCCTAAGACACCAAACCGTCCAGATATCCGACTACTCGTCATGCTCACCTGAAAGGGGAAGAAAGAGGGGTGAGTAACATGGGGAGTCACTCAGTGAGGTATGGGATGCTAGACACGCCAAACCACTGACTAAATAAATAGAACTCCCACTATGGAAGTTTAGCCCTAGCATGAACAAACAAGACGCCTAAAGCATCACACAGACAAACAATGCGCTGATAGTGCATAACTAGCTCATACACCCCGCATTCTCCTCATACGGATATACGACATCATTAATAAGCGTTGCTAGCCCAAACATCTCTGACCCCGCCCGTAAGCCAATAAGCGTCGAATGCAAACGTCTCTGCACACGCCCACACAAATATGCGTCGATAGCCCAAACGTCTCTGAGCCCCGCGCCCTCAATATGCGTCGATAGCCCGAATTGTCTCCGAACACCCGCCCTCATAGCGTTGCTGAATCCAGATCTCTCTGAACAGCCGCCCTCCACACATAGTCCCTACTCATAATCTATGTATACGTATATAATATATATCATCATTTAACATCACTCAATCCATAACAAGTTGAATCCTCTAGAACCCCTAATTCCGGTTTACATTGAATCCTAACTATCACACAAGAACTCGATTCAATCAGACGGAACATGTTTCGAAACTAAACCACGATAAAAAAAATTCTACACTAGTAACGTGATTTACGTAATAAACCCTCACCTTAGCAACTGGCTGGAATGAACAATGGAAGATAGTCAACTGAGGTCAACTGCAATACGAGAATCAACGGCTCAGATCTCAGGAAATAAAGATTCCAAAAACAGAAACTTTCCTTAACCAGAAACTTTCCTAAATAGAAACTTCCTAAGAATAGAAACTTCCCTAAAATGGCGGTTTCCTAAACTGGATACTTCCCTAAATAGATTTCTACGACTAGAAATATGAAGGCAGAAACTTACCAGAAAACTCACCGAAAGCTCGTCCGGAAATCCCACCCGAAAAATTAATTAATGACTGGTCGTCAGATATTCCAACAACAACTCGTCACACGAAAAGAAAATACTTTGACTTGATGAGAAAAGGAGAAAATGAGTGGAGTTTCTTATATAGGAGAAGGGAAAAGAGGAAGAAAACTTAAACTTCCAATGTGGGACAAAGATAAAAGAGATTGTTGGGTTTTTAATTAAATAAAAGAACAAATAGGCCTGGCCCTAAGATCAGGGTCGTTACACCTGCCTGCTTCGGCTGGCCTTTCAAGGATCAGTCTATTCACTGTGGTGGGAACGCAATGGTCGAGCGCATAACAACCCTTGAAAATTGCCGGCTCTACTTGTGAAGTCACTATACAGGACCATCCAAAAAAGAATTTCCTCCATTCGGCTCAGGAACCCTGAGTTTAATACCCTTCTGATGCAAAAATGGATGGGAAAGAATTAAATTGACATACTGCAGTAGTATTTTAAAAGATTTCATTACTGTAAACATTTTTTTTTGTTTTGTTGATATAGAAATTTAACATTAAAACAAAAAAATGTAGTTTTGTCATTAAAATAGAAATATAGATTAAAAATATAATAAAAATATTCATAACAACGCATTTGTAGTTAATACGCATCAAACAATCTATATAATTTTTTTAAATAATTATGAACAATAAGCAATGTAAATACGTTTATAAATATACTTATATATTTCGAATACAAACAAAATATATCTAAATATTAGTTATTGAAAAAGTATAATTATATAAAAAATTACATAAGAAAAGTAATAAATCATACTCTGAATACAATTTCATAGAAAAATGTTTATAAATCATTTATATTATATTATTTTAAAATTATGATAAAATAAATTTAATTACTAATAAATTCTTATGTGTAGTGCGAATTGAAAACAGTAATTCACAACACTCTCCCTTGATTATAAAATATTATATTATGTACCGTCTCTTTAAAAAACCTAGTCACGAAAAAATCCAAGTGGATAAAAACCATGACAACGGGAAAAATGTACAGTCACGTAATCTCTTTATAAGAATAGTGAACATAGATTTTTATTCATAGGTCATGCAAATTTCACATCAGATACCATAAACGTATGTTTGGAATGTGGTAGTGAAAAGACTTTTAATGAAAAAGTAAGCCGAATTGTCACATGACCGTGCATACTTAATGTCCGTTTCTTGATTTTTCTCGAGTTATCATATGTATGACAAAAACCTTGGAAGAATATGCTTTGTTCTGTTGCTTGATATAAATTTCTTTGAGTTGAGCCACACAAAGCCGAGTTATCTTTAAAAAAATTTTGTTGGCTCCTTCTCAATAATTATTCCACTTACTTATTGCATGTGTTTATTCATTGAATTAAGCCACACACATTCTCGACATGATTCGTGAAGAACAATAGTTTTTTCATGATTTAAAGAAGTCTCAACTAAAGTTTATTTTTGAGAACGCCAAGAGATCGCGGTTCCACCAATTGTAAAAACGTAGCCGGTTTACGACCGAGCTTTATGAGGATCTGATAAGTATCCTAGATCTGCAAACCAACCATATCAAAATCGGGTTTTCTAGAATGAATCATTCCTAAATCAACTGCACCTTGAAGATAACATAATATGTGCTTTATTCCATTTCAATGCTTGTGAGTATGAGAAGAATTGTATCTTTCAAGTAAGTTAGTAGCAAAAACAATATCAGGTATGGTATAATTTGCAAGATATAAAAACCCACTGATAGCACTCATATAAATACTTCATGACCTAATATTTCTTCGCTATCTTCATACGGCCTAAAGGGATATTTCTCAATATTGAGAGATCTATTAACCATTGGAGTACTCAAAGGAGTTGCTCTATCCATATAAAAGCGTTTCAATATCCTTTTCGTATAATTTGATTGATGCACAAATATTCTTTCTCGGAAATGCTCTATTTAGAGCCTAAGTAAAAACTTTGTCTTGCCGAGATCTTTCATTCAAACTATTCTTTCATATGAGTGCATCATCAACCTCCTTTTGAGCTCTAATCATATTTAGGTCATCTACATATACAACAATGATCACAAAGCCATATGACGATTTCTTAACAAAAACGCATGAAAAAATCGCATTATTCACACTTCTTTTATTGGTGATTTATTCCCAACTTTTGCTTGTGCTGGCTGAGTTATAAGTTGTGGATGAATTATATGTAAACTCGTCTATTTGCAATTTTTTTTGTTTTTCAACGAATAGCCTTTTGAATTTTGCACTATTTTTTTTCATCAAGATGAAACCAAGATGTCTTAGCCTCTCATGCTAGACTTTAAATATACTAGTAAACTTCCAGTTTACTGTGGTATACGACTTAGTCCTGTTTATTTTGTATAATATAATCCAGAGGATAACATTTTTAGCTATTCCAATATATATTTCCTCTTGAATTTAATGCAAAGATATTCAATGCCACTTTTACTCATAATCTCAATATACGTCTATTTCTATGAATATCCTTAAAACTTAGTAAATTTCTATGAGATTCAAGGAATATAATGCATTATTTATTTTAGATTTCGTTGCCCTTGGCATTGAAAATCCGACTCTTCTAGAGAAAATAATGATCTTTTCATTATCAGATATTGTACTTACACTTTTTTTTTGCGTAATCTTTTTTTTGTGATTGGAGAAATATTTCTTATATTTTATATTCGTGGCGTTGACTTCTTTCTGCCAAACATATATCTCAATCTAATGTCTCAAAATCTAGTATTTCATGATTTTGAATAAAAATATTATAAAAACATAATTTAAGTGCATAATTTAAAAGCAAAAAATGAAAAGCAAACATTTAACAGCAGAAATTTAAGGACATAAATTAAAGGCATACATTAAATGCAAAAAAAATTAAAGAACATAAATAAAATTGGAGGCATACCTTAGCACCATGATCCAAGGAGACATAGTTTACCAAATTGATCATTTTTTTATTCAAGGAGGTAAAACCTTCTATATGGTTGAGGAGACATAGTCTATCATATTGACAATTTTTTATTGACGGAGATAAAACCTACCATATGCTCCTTTGATCGTGAAGACATAACCTACATAATGATCAGTGAGGGAAAGAAACGCTTATCATCCCGATGAAAATAACAAATGGAAAAGAAAAAGCCTATCATTTTGGAATAATAATAAAATTAAAATAAATTAAATTTATTGAAAGACATAAATTAATGTTACCTCACTTGAGCTCGTGCTGATAACTTATTGGAACTTAGGTGAGATGAATATATATATGTATGTATATATATATTATATAGGTAAGTGCTTATATAATAATATATATCTATATATATATATGTGATGTGATGTGTGAAAAGAGAGTTGAGGAAGGAAGTACATCGGAGATAGGAAGAGTGACTTTGTTATTATTTCTTATTATTTTTACAATCACATGGGAAACACTATTATCGTGTAACAAAGTCAGTCACGTGAACCATCAGAGGAAACATACAAAATATTAAAGATAACATCTGGATGATAATGATGAAAGAAAATAACGAGATGAACCAGTATCCACTTACATGGAGGATAACCATTAATAAACAACAAAAAATATTATTTAAAAAAAATTGTTTCAATATATGTTAATTTTATTAAAAAATAAACGTTTTTTACAACAAATGCATTTGTTTTTAAACGATTATAATTTAATTTAGATAATTTCTAAGGATATTAAAAAATAGAGATAATTTACAGATACTTGAATTATTTCCAATTAACGGAAATTAGAGACAACAATTATAAATCTGTTGCTCCAAATAATTTGTTGTTCAACATGTCTTGAATCTGTGCGAGGTGACGTTGATCGGTCGATCCAGAGTCATGGATCGACCACTTTTACACGAAGATTGATCAATCCCCATGGCATGGATCGATCAATCCTGGCCAATATATAAAAAGTTAACCAAACACTTTTATATGTATCTTTAGGATTTTTACTCTATTCCGTAACACGAATTATATTATGAAAATCCGGCTCCATCAATAAAGTACTCTTTTTGCCACAGAAGTATCCCTAGGGGTGAACCACATTATATCTTTGTGTCTTGTTTTATTGCTTATCAATATGTTAATTTGTTTCCTCTTACATCCCCCTCAGAAAAAACTGGAAACAGAGCTTCATATTGAATATGATGAGAATATGTATAAGATAAACATGAAGATTGAAAAGTTTATTGGTAGGAACAATTTTAGTCTATGGAAAATCAAGAGGAAGGCGTTGCTGAAGCAACATGGTCTTTGGAAACTGTTGTCAGGGAAAAAGGTTAAACCTATTACAGCTGAGATGGAGGTTACTGAAGAGAAGGCATTTTAAACTATTTTTTTTTTATTATGGCAGATGACATCATCATCGAGGTTTCTGGTGTTGATAAGGTAGTTGGTTTATGGTTGAAGTTATAGAGTCTATACATGACTAAGTCACTAAGAAGCTAGTTCTGAAATATCATCTTTTCGCTATGAAGATGCAAGAAAATACACAACTTCAGGATCATCTTGATAGTCTAAATTTCATTATGTTGGATCTAAATAATTTTGACGTTAAGGTGGAGGATGAGGATGTGGATGTGGCACATATTTTTTTGGTATTACTGCCTAAGTCTTATGAGAATTTTGTTTAGTCATTCATAAGGAATAAAGATACAATAAGTTTAGTGGAAGTTAGATCGACACTTAACAGTAGGGAAGTTGCGTTACAAGGCATCAAGTTCTAGGGTAATTTGAGCACTAGGGTACCTCTAGGGTAATTTGAGCACTAGGGTACCTCTAGGGTAATTTGCGCACTAGGGTAGCTATAGGGTAATTGGAGCACATATCAATTTTTTCGCCATTGCCGGGGAGTAAGGTCGACATTAGATTTGTTTGGCAGGTTTTAGGGTAATAAGTAGCTCTAGGGTAACTTGAGCACATATCAAATTTGGCTTCGTTGCCGGGGGACAAAATATTGCCATTATAATTTTTTGCAAGTTTTATCTAAGTTTTCTTTTCAGTTTACTTACCAAATCTGTTTCTTTTTTTCTTTCAGGTGCATGCCCAGCAGTACCAGAAGCAACAAGGAAAAATACTTAATTTTCTCAGACCCAATAGCAATCGAACGTAGCATCCACAAGGAAAAACGAAAACAATTGATCGACGCCAACACTTCTTCGTTGATCGAAACATATATGACAGCATCGGTCAACACCAGTCCCGAAACATCGATTGGTGGTGATTCCCGAGCAGAGATGGTTGCTATGCTGAACGTGAATATGAATGAGAGAGGTGACCCTATGACCTTGATGGGCATCTGCGTAATGTAACAGGTCAAAAAATTGATGTTCAAGGGACTATAATCCCTGAACCAGAAGAAGCTGTTGTAGTTGAAGCCCACACTGCTCGACCTAGAACGTTGGCTGACTACAATCGTCCATATCAATTCTATGCCAATATATCTGCAAATTGTCCTCCATCTTTCCAGGGGAACGATTTTGATTTGATGCCAACCTATTTCACACTTGTGGCACATACACCATTCCATGGGCATTCTCATGAGCACCTTATGGATCATTTGGAGCGGTTCGAGGATCTTGTGTCTGCCATTAAAGCTAATGGAGTCCCTGAGGACTACCTTCTATGCAAGCTCTTATTCGCTTGCTGAAGATGCTTCTTACTGGCTTAAGCAACTACCACCAGGATCTCTTACATCCTGGACAAATATTAAAAACTCCTTCTTCGTATTTTCTTTGATGATGCCAAAGCTGAGGATCTGAGGAGCATAATTGCTATATTCACACAAGAGCCTGTAGAGTCTTTCAGAAACTCCTGACCAGATTCAAATCCTACCAAAGAGATTGTCGACACCATGGATTCAATGAAGTGCAACTTCTCAACAATTTCTTCAGATGATTGATTTGTCATACCAGATGGATTTAGACACATCCAGTGAGGGAAACGTCTGCACTAGCAGTCCAGAAGAGGCTACCAGATTGATAGAGAATTTGGCAGCTAGCAACATCACCAAAAACAATTATCATGAGAGGAAGAAATCAGCCCCTACACTTACCAAGGATCAGATGGAAGAAGTAAAATCCAAGTTGGATAGTGTTCAGAGGTTTATGAAGAAGCAAATTACCTTCACAGAAGTTGTGGAAGTTATAGGATCTGACAATGAGAAAGGTGAAGAAGAAGATGTGAACTTTGTTGGTGTAAATCGATTCCAGAGATACGGGAACCAGAACAACCAAAAACTCTTATGGAAATGGTCAGAGGAGTGGCTATAATCAAGGATCATAGCAGCAGAGAGCCAACATCAACAACAAGACCTATGGAGCCTCCTACTATTAGAACACCCCATCAAATACTCCGAAAAACAAGATTGAAGCCATGATTGATAAGGTTCTAGAGGGACAACAGAAGATGACAGTAGATTTCAATGAAAAGATTGATGCTGTCTATGCCAATATCAACACTAAATTTGAAACTTTCAACACCCATGTGAAGAAGCTAGAGAATCAAGTGGTTCAGGCCAGTAGACTGTGAGGAGACAAGAATCTTTGATCGATGAAAAGTTTGAGGCTGGACAGAAGCATCACGCCAGTGCCATCATTGATGATGACTTTTGGAAGTTGTGGAAGAAATTAGGCATCATGAGGAAGAAATTCATGAGAATCCCCTGCCCTATTCGAAGGAACAGCGATCAACGGCCAAAGCTCACCATCGATCGACGGTGCTTGAAAAGTTTGAGTATGAAATAGATGGAGATCGGTCGAAGGACGGATCCTGCCATCGATCAACGACCGATCGAAACAGAAGTAGTCGGTTTCCAAGCATAGACCTGAGCCATATATATACTCAAAGGACCTACACCCCCACCCTACCCAAACCCATACAGACAAATATTTCAGTCTTACGGTAAAAGAGGAAGCTCTGGAAAGACATTCTTTGAAAAAAAAAGAAGATCCCTAAGCATCTTTAGAAGGGAAGCTAGTGAAAAAGAGATTGAAAAATTTAGTACAAGAGTCCTTAGAATCCCTATAGAAACCACATTCGAGGAAGCTTATTACACTCACAGATTGTGAATGTTCTTCAAAGAAACCAATGAGACTGATGAGGATATTGAAATAATGTTTAATCATCTGAGGGAGAACATAAAACAGAGGGTTAAGTTGAAGAAGATAAGCGACCCTGGAAAGTTTGTGGTTCCCTGCAACATTAAGGGACATGACTACCCTCATGCACTCTGCGGCACCGGTTCTTCAGTAAGCATTATGCCAAGAACCATCGCAGAGGTGCTCAGCTTAAAGGTGGAACCTACTAGTAATTTATTCACTTTTGTGGATTTCTCTAAGGTGAATTCAGGAGGCATAGTCAAAGACTTTCAATTGAAAATTGGCGATGCCCTAATTTTTGTAGACTTTCATGTTTTGGATATCCAAGTGGACCAGCATTCATCCCTGCTACTTGGAAGAGCTTTCATGGCCACACTAGGAACATTATGCAGCATGAAGAAAAATAGGTTGTATCTATCTCTTATTGATCAAAAGCAATACTATGAATCTATTCAAACTAGAACCAAGACTCCACTCATTGACTTGGTTCATGAACCACGACTTGTGGCCACGTGTTTTTGCGATTTTGACGCGACAGAAAGAGTCGAATGATGGAGCATCGATCGACACCCAACCCAACGCATCGATCGAAGTTTCTCACCAACAATCAATCGACACCCACCCTTTACATCGATCGGCGGCAACCCTGATGATAGGGCTAACCAAGGTTGTGACGAGTCTTATCAAGAAGAAGAAGAAGCAATCGAGTACCGTGATTTTTCACTAGAGAAATCTGGGAATTTCTGAGGATCAGATGGAACCTGGAACATGACACCAATCGATGGTACCCCAATACCATCGATCGACGCTAATCTGGCAGAATACGAAAAAGATTATGGTTATCTCAGGTCAGATGAGTTTGGAACTATGAGGGATTCAGAGGATATGCACGAGAAATGGATGGAAGACTTCACAAAGCATATAAGGAGGATGTAGCAGACATACTTGCAATGGCCAATGTATCAGGAAACCTCTTAAGACAACAACAACTTGACAACCGTTCAGATAACAAAAGAACATCGATCGACAGCAAGAACATCGATCTAGGCACCACTGCTGCTGTCGATCGACACTCACTTTATAGAAGGCTTTGCTGGTTACAAATCAGAACCTGATGTGTTTGATCCAAAGCATTTTAATTATGGAGAAGAAAGAGATGAGTATGGTGTCTACAGTGACAAATATAGCAATGCACAAGCTATAGATGTCAGAATCAACAATGTGTCAAAGGAAGATATTAGAGACATTATTCAGAGAGCAGCCATCATTGATCACACTCGTCTTTGCTTGCCAGATTATGCAAAAAAAATTGAGGAGACCAGACCATCAGCTAACTACTACAGCAGAGCAGAAATAGATGACATGGTACAAAGAATCTACAGAGCCTAGGAGATGTTGATGGATACTAGTACAAAAGGATTTATTATATCTATTATCTGCTGGGGTCAAAATCGGTCACGACAGAATCAATGCTATAAAACTCCCGAGAAATATTTCTTATCTAAAAAGAAGTATAAATCCAGGACAAAAGCTTTGTGTAATTTAAAAGAAAGAAGTTACACGACAAGTTCTCAGATAGGATGGTAAGATCCAAACAAACGACTGTTGGGGTCAACAATGGTCATCTCGAAATAAATGTCTAAAACTACATTTATGTTCGAAAGCTTTCTCGAAAAAATCTCGACAGAGGTTTCCGAACAAATGACGCGAGATAAATGGATCACGGGACCGAGCAAGCAGTCAACTCGCTCGTTCGACGAGTTAAACCGAGCAAGCAGTCCAACTCGCCCGTTCGGCAAGTTGGACCGAGTAAGCAGTCCAAATCGCTTGTTTGGGAATTTGAACCGAGCAAGCAGTCCAACTCGCCCGCTTGACGAGTTGGATCAACTCCTCCCGGATCCCCATATGGCAAAATGGATCGGATCTTATGCCTTCCGTTGAAACTCGACGGATCCTTCTTTTGTTTTGTCTTGATCGAATTACCGTTGGAGCTTTGCAAAAAAAAAAAACGGGAAGACTCATTTTCCCATATGAACTTCACATTTATCGTATAAAATGACAATGGTTAACTTAACACCATAGTTGTCTAAGTATACGAGAAGTGTGAACTTCCTCATTAAATCGACGTCGTATCAAGAAACGTTCTTTGAAAGAAATCTTAAAAACGTTAAAGTTGAAAAAAAGCCATAAGAGGCCTAAAACGCGACTAAAGGCCCACTTGCGATTTCATATGAGATTGAGCGCAGTAACAATATGTCGGCATATCTTTTCTCACAGGAGAAGATAAGTGTTGCGAAATCAAGAGATAAATGTCAAGTTTCCGCGATAATGATGAAGATCGAGGGAGAAAAAGGAATATTCCCAAAAGCGATAAACCCGACCTTAGGGGCGAAAAAAGAAAGGGGAACTGGACTAGAAGGCATATATTAGAGGAGCTGAAGCTAAAAGCGCAAGGATCCAAAGATTTAGACCTAGAAAAGCTCTGTTAGCTTATAAGAACTTAGAACTTAGGTGGCTGGAAGGATATAGTTATACTCAGACGTTTCTCCATCTTTGTTCGACGATTCTGAATTCCTTAGACTCTACAACTCATTGCACTTAGAAACCCTAAGATTTATTCTCATCACAGCCAAAGTTTCAAGGCTAAAACCCAAAAATAAAATTTGGGGAACATCCAAAAAACGTGAGTTTTCCGAAAACGGCTCTCGTACATCCAAACTCGAAAACACTCTTACAAAACGTGACTTTTCCGAAAACGGCTCTCGTACAGCCAAAATCGAAAACATGCTTACATAACGACTTTCATAAAATTAAACTCAACAACATTTTATGAAACAGCTTTCGTAAAACTAAACTCATGACATTTAGCAGAATAAATTTCGTAAAATTAAAGCTCAACAACATTTTCCAAAACAGCTTTCGTAAAATCAAACGTGATAATATTTTATGGAACATCTTTCGCAAGTGAAAAGAGTTAGCATTCTATGATACAACTTTCGTAAAAAAAAATTGAAAACATTTACGAAACGACCGCACCAGCATACCATCAGAACATTCACAAAACGAAACATGCGATTTGGACCGAACCGAGCGATCCTTTGGATCACCTTTGCGTTCTCCTTTGAATCCCGAACGAAACTCTTTTTGTTTTGTCTCAATCGGAGTTTCCTTTGAGATTTTACGATTAAAACAAGTTGGACGCACACCGTCCAACTCGCCCCGATGGCGAATTGGATTTTATTCCCTCCAAATCGCCTCATGTCGAGTTGGGAAACCCTGATGAGCTTCTCCTTTGTGTTCTATTTTGAATCTCTATCAAACGCTTTTCGTTTCATCTCAATCGAAGTTTCCTTTGAGATTTTACGACAAAAACAAGTAAGACTTTCCCAAACTCCTTTGCTTGCTCCTACTCACCCTCTTGGGCATCCTACTCTCCCTTACCTCCATCTTTGCGTTCTCATTCAAATATGGATAATATCTCTTGTTTCTTCTCGATTGGAGTTACCTTTGGAACTTTATGATAAAAACCGCAAATACTTGTTTTCTCGTATGAATTCTAATTGATCGTATAAGACGGCAACAATTAACTTAACACCTTAGTCTCCTCAACTATAAGAGTAATTTGAACCTTTTTATAAATTACATCGTATCTAAGGTACTCTTTTGACGAAATCATAAAAATGTTTAAGTCGAAACGACCATTAAAGGTGTAAAACACGACTAAAAGCCCCACTTATGATTCTTGACGAAATCGAGCCCAATGATTATCTTTTATTTCTGGGAGAGGATAAAAGTCAAGTTCGGAAGATAATTTTCAAGTTTCAAGGGATTAAACCAATACCGAAAAATATGGATCGACGAACCAAAAACCGCAAGACATGTTCGAGCCTAAACGCGGCTAGGAAGAACCGATATTTTTACTATTCTTAAGGGGCGTACAGACACGAGAAGAGGTGAACCCAAACCTTTGAGAAAACTAAGGTATGTCCGACTTGGAAGTTTTTGAAATCAGACTTGGAATTTTTGTAGGAAGGTACTAAGAAATAAAAACGCTTCAGAGATCACCTATAAATCTTTAAGGAACTTAGGATCTAGGAGAATAGTCTAGCGAGCTAGGTCTTAGGCATTTTCCTGTCTCGATCTATTGTTTTGTGACTGTTCAAGAATATCTCGCAAACCAATCTAATCACTCGGAAAACGAGAAATGATCACCATGCATACTCAGCTCGCTTCCTAAAGAAAGAAAGAACTAGAAACGCGAACGTCGTCTTAAAACAGACTCGTTCTAGAAATTTTCTTAAAACCGACATATTCCTAGTCGTCAACCCAAAACTCACCAAGTCACAATCCTAGGCATCATCTTTAAACCGAACTGGGATTTTCGATCATCTCAATCTTCGGAAGAAAAAACGTACACAACCCTTAAAAATATCGGTTCAGCCGTTTTCTTCTGAAAAAGGGAGTAGGCTCGATATACTATACTCGTATACTCCATACTACAATTTTGATTTGTCTCGAATCAATTAAACGACTTTCGACAAAGCAAACTTTCGCAGTAGTAGACAGAAAATCATTTGCAATGCGATGCCTCATAAAACCGATCATCCATTACTTTCGTATAACTATAACATTTTATTGGAAGAGCCTACGGGAAAACAAGATCAGTGTCATGAAAAACGACTTCGCAATGCGGAAAAGAGAATGAGAAAAACACATTCCTCGTTCGTAAATATCACGAGTAATTGCGAGGACATTTCTAAATTTACTTCTATGGTTATTCACTCCTCGTAAAACTTACGCGAAACATACTTCGTATAGCCACACCAAGTTATGCGAAGAAACTTTCGGAAACAAACATAGCAAGTTTTATGGAGAAGTGTCTTGGACGATTACGTATAGCTAAAAACAAAGTCATATGACTCGTCTCTCAACGAAAAAAAACTAAACTTTATCTCTTTGCACTACGATCTTTCATATCTCATTCTTTAGCCATGCGGCTCACTGGCTTTGCCTCCCATCTCCCTTAGTTCCGTTCGAGAAGGCAGTGATCTCACACGGGTTCTTTATGGAGCCTCTTAGGCTTTGTCTTCATCATACAAAAACAAAACAATTTTGTACGACTATAGTAAACATTATACGAAACATTCATCGTATAACTGATACCTAAAGTGGAAAATCGTTTCTAACACCATTGGCCATCTTAGCACGGAAAGTCTGACTTGGCCCATCAATCTTGACAAACGCTCTTTGGCGCTTGGCCAATTAGACCTTCGATATAGTCCAAACCGGAAGTCGGCATCCTCTTTGGAACAATTCTAAACTAACATTACCTTAATGTTAACACTAACGTGCCATGGTCTAATCTTTTTCCAGGCAACATCCTCGGCTATGCGGCTGACACATCCTTCAGAACGAGCGAAAATGTTTGGAGAGACCACTGCTCCATCCAATCACTTAACGGCAAAAACGACAACCCACGATTAGTCTAAAAACACCAAGTGAAAATAATTATCGTATAACCCAGAATCGAAAATCATACGATAAAATTCTTAATATCATAACTTAGTTATAACCAACCAAACGGTTACCGGTAAAATTAAACTTGTCGATAACCGATCAAGTTCAATATGTTTCGCAGTTTACTCTAAACCACAATGTTTTACAAGTAAAAAGCAGCACATAAGGAAAAACTCGTAACAAAGTTCCTTTAGCTATACGAAACATCCTTAACTATACACGAAATAAATCTCGGGGGGGGAGCGGGGGGGGGGGGGGGGGGGGGGGGGGGGTTCTTCACAAAGCACAGTGAAGGAAGTCTCACATAATCAGGGGTCAAATTTTACGAGACCCATTGGTCCTAATTCCTCGCTAACAAATAAAAAAAATTAATGTCCGAACATGAACAACAGTTTTGGGCTGCGAACATCCGCAAACAAAACAAAACTTTTATCTGCCCGTCAGGTTAAAAAAAAACCCTTGCGATGCCGCACATCTTTAAGCCCACAAAATTTCAAGAACGAAATGCAGCATACGAAAGAAAAAATCAACCTTCGACACAGAGAGACGTTGCTGACGCTCGAAGAACTGTTTTTCGTCAAAACTTTCCAAACGGAATGCTCACCTCAAAAATATTAAACACACACACCTTCTTAAACACGTATCCTTCACAAAGATTTAAAAATGGTAGTATCGACCAATAGGTTTGTTGCTGATTCACAACAAATTCTGAACGTCCTAAACAAACTAAGCCATCTCATAGAGATAGCTCTCGAACACCCGACACAAGGGTAATACCGCTATAAAAGAAATCCGAAATTTTGGTCACACTTTCGGGATACTTAAAAATTTTCCCCGAAGAGATGATCGATTCCTACCATACCAAGTCGTATAAGCCAAGAACAGATCACGGACTTTAAAGTAGGATGGGAATCAGGTCGAAAGTGACACCTGAACGTAAGCCCAAAGTAGTCATCGCACCCCCTAAAACCATGGATTAGACCTAGCTCTTACCCTAAACCCGAGTACACTGGTATCTAACATATCTAGGCATAGTATCAAACACCCTGATACGAGATCCCAAAATTTGTCTCTTGGCTAAGACTCAAACGTCTTCAAAAATCTAACAGGTTTACACTCTGCAAAAAACTCTCGAAACAGACCACGAGTATAGAAGTTCACCCAGAGTTAGATTATGAGATGACAACTCATACTCTTCCCTGTTCATTCCCACGAATACAAAACACGCTTTAAAACGGAAAACAAAATTCATTAAAAAAAAGTCACAAAGAGGCTGGGATCAGAAGCCACACGCTGTCGGTCCCGAAAACTTAAATACGGCCACACTCGGACAAAGTAAACAGCTACGAGCCTAGTCTCAAGGAATATACAATGCATCGACAACAACATGCCCGACAATCTCTAAACGACACACAACTAAACCATAAAGGTCTCACTAGAAAATAGGACGTAAGAACCTTATCTCCGAAACGAACTAAGAAAGGCTTGATACCTTTTACACCGGTACGTAGTGTCGCCCCATCCTTTTGAAGAAAAAATGGACTGGAAGCAAGGAGGTTTTGGGAGACTTATACTTAGTATTTTATTAAGTGCTTAAGCTTTGTAAAATATCTAAGTAAGGATAACGTAAAAATAATGTGGGCTATCTAAGGGGTAAGAAACTTAGGGGAAAATTACTTCAAGGTGAAGTTGCTTCATAGGAAGGTAAGGATCTGATTCGTTAGATCAGTTTAATCTGAACCATCCATTAAGGAGGTGAAGCTGTATATAAAGGGAAAGGCCTCATTGTAAATTCATTCAGAAAACTAAATAAGAAAACACTTCCTAAAATCTCTAGATTCTCTCTAAAAATGTCCCACTCTCTCTCTAAGTGCTGATCAATTTGTCTGAAATGCTGACTTAGCAAATCACAAGGGTGAAAGGTGCTAAGGCCGCACGTCCTGATTTGCTGTGACGAAATCAATCCGTGGACACTTGGTATCAGAGCTACGTTACGATTGACGTGAGTGTGTTTTTATGTTTTAATAGGGCAATAATATCCTAAACAAAACAGCAATCAAATTAACCCTTGTTTCTAACACATAATACAATAATACTCTTGTCAAGAGAGATAGAGTGTAGTACTTAGGAATCGAATCCAGAGAGAACAAAGGCATACAATATATTTCTTATTTCTAAATGCTAAGCTAGGTAACTATATATATTAGTAGCAAGTAATCATGTCAAGGAAATATTCCTTATTAGAAGGTATAGATGCAATATGGAAATATGCTAATAATGCAAATATGGAAATATGCTAGTAATGTAAATATGGAAATATGTTAGTAATGTAAATATGGAAATATGCTAGATCTAGGGTTTCAGGCAAGTGGTTAATAGTAGATAGAAGTTAAAGGTATTTAAAACAAAGAAAATAAAAAATTTAGTAACTTGAAAGTAAAAAACAAACCTAGACTAAATCTTAGAAATTAAACTAATGGCGATCAATGCTCCCCGCAACGGCGCCAAATTTGACATGGCTGGTGTTTTTGTGGTTCTAACAGTGGTATGAATATCCTAAACAACTAACTATCAAATTAACCATAATCTTAACACACAAATAAATACTCTTGGTAAGAGAGATCAGGTGTAGTACTTAAGGGATCGAATCCATAGAGATCAATGGCACACAATTATTTTATTTCTAAAGATTAAGCTAGTATATATATATATTAGTAGCAAATAATCAGTTAAGGAAATAGTCCTTATCAATAGGTTATATGAAGCAATATGAAAATATGATAATAATGGAAATGTGCTATTAAAACTAACTAGATTGCAAATGTAAGTATTTTAGACTAGGGTTTCAAGCTTAATGGATTATAGGAAAGGAAGCACGGAAATGTAAATATTCTAAAACTCAAATATTAACTATTTTGACTCTTTTAACTCCAACTGTAGTACGCGAGCAAAAGGAAAGACCAACGATCGACGGCTAAGTCTGATGCGATCGATGATGAAATCAAAAGGAAGTGTGAAACAAGATTTGATAAGTTCACCAAGCTAATTAGACCAGCTCTCGCATGTGCTTAACAACCTAGTTCAATGGAGCTATTCTGGCACAGAACCTACTCTTGTAGTCGTCGTCCATGTCCTACTTTTGAGATCCTAGTTAGCTACTCTAGATTGCAAGCATTAAGCACAACTCAATAATAGATATTAACTTTAACCTATAATCCTACTTGGGGATAATCCATGATTGCTATCATTCAACTCCTAAATCTAGTTGAACTACTCAGACATAATCAAAGAAAGAATAATAGTCTTAATATAATGCCAAGATAAAACTTGGGGTTTCAATACAAATCTCACTAAGAAGTTATGAATCTTCTTGCCTAGATAGACTAAAAGCTATAATAGAAACTAAACTCCCCAGAACCTCCTTCTCTCTTGTATAAAAACATAAAGGAATAATAAAACCCTAAATCTAGGTCAAAACTCGTCCAGGGCATCTCGTCATGTCTCCCTAAGAAGTTATGAATCTTCTCCCCTAGATAATTCCCTTATATAGACTATAAGTGGAGTGAGTAGTGCGGAAAAAACTAAAACTTCCAGAAACCTCCTTTTCTTCTCTTGAAATGCCAAAAACACTATAACGAAAAATACACACACTCAAATGACTCACACCACAACCACTGAATCTTTCACTAAAACCTTTATAAGGCTTTCATCTACAATCAACTTCCTCCTAAACCTCTTCAAGTGCACGGGCCTAACATACCAAAAACTCTCTTTTCAAATAAAATCTAGAACCGTAAGTAACCTCGTTGGGAGCAATGAATAATGTCTGGGATTAAACTAACCACCTAATGTATGTCTAAATTCCCATCACACACCTAACTTAGAAATCCTAACCCGGTAAAACACTAAGATTTACCCAAACTAAGTCTCAACAACAACTTCCACATATTTAACTGGTCGCATAACTATACTTGTCTCAATCATGCTCTCCATACAAACA
>CAJHQP010009652.1:0-21576 GCA_905132765.1 Moricandia arvensis
TCATATCACATCCGGTGAAGCTCCTAAGCTCATTACTCAAGAAGGTGAAGCTGCAGGCGCCACAAGTGAAGTGGAGAAATGGCAACAAGAAGACATGATGGTGATGACACTTCTTCAAGGCTCTCTTGAGACTCCTATCATGGAAGCTTATAGCTACTGTGAAACTGCAAAGGATCTATGGGATACCTTGAAGAAGGTGTATGGAAACATCTCAAACTTGAGCCGGGTGTTTGAAGTGAAGAGAGCAATCAATGGGTTGCTACAAGAAGATATGGAGTTCACCAAGCATCTTGGAAGGTTCCGAGCACTCTGGTCTGAGCTAGAGATGCTGAGGCCAAGAACGGTGGATGCTGATGAGTTGAATGAAAGGCGTGAGCAAGATAAGGTCTTTGGACTCCTGCTCACCCTAAACCCAGCCTACAACAGCCTCATCAAGCATATCCTGAGAGCTGAGAAGCTTCCATCTCTAGAAGATGTGTGTGCTCAGATACAAAAGGAGCAAGGTTCTATTGGGATGTTTGGAGGTAAGGGAGAGCTTACCCTGGCTAACCAAGCTGCGCAAACTGATCAAGGTGAACCGGCAATGGCAAACAAGGCAGCTTTCAACAAGTATGAAGACCGTAGGTTCAATGGCAACTGTGATCAGTGCAAGAAGCATGGACACAAGAAGAGTCAGTGCTGGATCCTACACCCACATCTCAAGCCGGCCAAGTTCATGATGGAGAGGGAAGCAAGGGCTCACATCTCGGAGGGTTCAAATGGTGCTGGCTCAAGCAAGACAACTGATGGTGATAAGAAGGAGGCGAGTGACGGAAAGTCTCTTGTAGCTTATACAGGAAGCACCAGCATGAACAATGATCAAGACTACATCCGGAGGTCTGACATTGAAGCTCTCATCAAAATGCTCAAGGAGAATGGTAACACCTTTGGTAACCTTAATGGGTATTCTCTTGGTGCTTCAATGGTTGCTAGGAAGCTAGAAAATGTGAATGAGCCTAGGGCTGATAGAACTGGTAGGACAATAGAGAATGGAATGAACCGCCAAAGTCTTAATTGCTCTAGTCCAGATCTTCAAAAATCTTCTTCAACTCGATGAACACAAACCCAGATCTTGATGAACCTGGCTCTGATACCATGAGATTTTTGATATCTAAGAAGAAAAGTAACCAGAAAGAGATTAAGAACAGATTTAGAGAGGAAAGATTTGGTTTAGACTTCACGAGAAGAGAGATTATAAGAGACTATGAAGAATATGTTTGGAGACTCAAAAATATTAGAGAGAACTGTATGATTTATTCATCCTCAAGGGGTTCGTTTATATAGAGAGAGCTACAAGGGTTTTCAGCAAGTAAAGCAAAGAAAGGTGTGGCTCAGATCAACCAGGGGCGCGCTTATTTGAAAAGGAGGCTTCCTAGCCAAGTAAATGGCATCAGCATCTTTGACAAGATGCTGATCCTTTCCAGCCTTGTGCCAGCCTGTCCACGCGAAGAGCTTCTTCCTTTCCAACGGTTGGATAAGTTTACCATGCCGCAGAATCACCTTGAGTCACTTTGGTTTCACCCGGAAAGTAAAAACTGGACGAATGCTTTTGGTCGACCTTGTACGGCCTGTACGGCCTTGTACGTCCTTGTACGGCCTTGTACAGCCTGTACGGCCTTGTACGGACAAGGTCGACCCAAACCCTTCTTCTCTCTTCTTTCTAATCAACCCCAAGATAGATGCCTCAACTTAACACTCCCCCTCAAGCTTGACCATATCAAACAAGTCAAGCTTGGAAGGCTATGAGATCTCCCTCATTAAAAACCTCACCAAAGAGAAAACCCTTTTTGGGATAAAACCCTTTGATGAGGGAAAAAGAGTAGAGACCTCATAGCAGGGGATTAGCTAACTTGGGTTGGATCAATGAGCCCCAACCTTACATGGATGGACTCCATTGTCTTATGTCTAGCAGCCTTTGTAAACACATCCGCCAACTGATCCTCACTCCTTGTGTAGCATGGCAAGATCACACCCAACCCAATCATCTGTCTCACCTTGTGGCAATCGACCTCAATGTGCTTGGTTCTTTCATGGAATACTGAGTTGGAAGCTATATGAATCGCTGCTTGATTATCACAATGCATAGTCATTGGTGTAGATTGATCAACCTCCACATGCTTCAAGATGCCTTTGATCCACACCAGCTCGTTTGTAAGCTTCAACATTGCCCTATACTCAGCTTTAGCACTGGAACAAGAGACCACCTTCTGCTTCTTGCTCTTCCAGGTAACTAGGTTCCCACCTATGAAGGTACAATATCCAGTGGTTGACTTCCTATCCAGCCTAACTCCTGCCCAATCCGCATCATAATAGCCCACCACTTCAGTGCTCTTATTGCATCCCATCCATACTCCAAGGTTTGGTGATCCATTTAGATACATCAGGATCCTCTCAACCATGTGCCAGTGGTGTTCCTTTGGGACTTGCATGTGTTGACTCACCTGATTCACAGCAAAACATATATCAGGTCGGGTAATGGTAAGATAAATCAACTTACCAACAAGCTTTCTATAAAGCTTAGGATCATGGAATGGCCGGGTGTCTTCAATCTCCCCCTCCCGAGGAACCTTGTACCCATCCTCTAGTGGCATCTTTGCTGTCTTCCCTCCATGTTTCCCTGCATCTTTCAAGAGATCAAGTGTATACTTTCTTTGGGACAGAAACAAACCTTCCTTGGATCTACATATCTCAATACCAAGAAAGTATTTCATCTCTCCCAAGTCTTTAATTTCAAACACAGATTTAAGGAAGTCTTTAGTGGATTGGATACCTGCCTTGTCACTTCCTGTGATGATGATATCATCAACATACACAAGAAGGACAACTAAACCTGATGTGGTCGGGAGAGTGAACAAGGTATGGTCCAGTTCAGATTTCTTGAACCCTTTGCCATTGAGAGTGGTGCTCAGCTTGTTGTACCATGCTCTAGGAGATTGTTTAAGACCATAGATTGCCTTCTTGAGCCGGAGCACATTTCCTTTCTTCACTAAGTACTCTAGGCCTGGTGGAGGGTGCATGTAGTCCTCATCTTCAAGTTCTCCTTGAAGGAAAGCATTCTTCACATCCATTTGCCATAGACCCCACTCAAGATTAACCGCAAGAGATAGGATGATCCTAATAGTGTGAAGTTTTGCAACTGGTGCAAAGGTATCCACATAATCTTCTCCATAGGTTTGAGTGAAGCCCCTTGCAACCAATCTGGTTTTCTTTCTATCGATCTTTCCATTCGCCAAGTATTTTATAGTAAAGATCCATCTACTGGTCACTGCCTTCTTCCCTTTTGGCAACTCACTTTCATACCATGTGTCATTCTTGATCATTGCACTTGCCTCAGCACCAACTGACTCCTTCCATTCCTTATCTTTAACTGCTTCCTCATAGGATCTTGGTATGTAGCTCTCATCTAGGCTGACCATGAAGGAACAATGCTCTTCTGGATACTGAGTAAAAGAGCAGACCACTTGAGATGGGTGCGCAACAGCTTGGGCATTATAGTAGACCCTAGTGTTGACCCAATCAGATGGTGGTCTTCTTATCCTAGAGCTTCTCCTCAACTGTTGTTGCTGTTCTACTTCCCTTCCCTCAGGTTCTTCCTCCTCTTGATGATCAGGGGTTGGACTTCTCTGACCTTCTTGAGCATCTCCACTTTGATCATGAGACGCTGAACTTCTATCTTCCTCTGGAGGATCATCAAACTCCTCTTGACCTGAATCAAACTCTCCACTGCTGTCAAAACTTCCACCTTCCTGATCTTCAGTGTTTCCCCCCTCATGACCAAGGTGGGGAGACTGATTTGCTTCATTTGTCCCTGTTGGACCACTTCCATTCGGGTTCTTGGTCACTCCAATGCCAAGACCTTCCAAGATAATTCTAAGAGTTGCTGCCTTATCCGAGGTAAGGTCCTTCAACTCTTCTTGATTCTTCTCCTCATAATACCCCCTTTCTTCTATGAACTTGACATCCCTAGACACCAGAACTCTTCTTGCCACCGGATCATAGCACTTGTATCCCTTCTGAGTTGTGGAGTAGGCTATAAACATTGCCTTTGTACTCTTGACTTCTAACTTGTTTCTCATCTCTCCAGGAATCAGAACATAGCAGAGGCATCCAAAGACCCGTAGATAGTCCACTGATGGTTTATACTTATTTAGAACCTCAAAGGGGGCTTGATCATTCAGTACCTTTGTAGGTGTCCGGTTGATGAGATAGCAAGCAGTAGTTACAGCATCACTCCAATATCTCTAAGGCACATTTGCTTGAAACATTAAGGACCTTGCGACCTCCATGAGATGGCGATTCTTCCTCTCAGCCACTCCATTTTGCTGAGGAGTGTAAGGGCAACTGGTCTGGTGAAGGATCCCATGACGAGCTAAGTGATCCTTGAAGGCATGACTTGTGTACTCTCCTCCATTATCTGATCTAAAAATTTTAAACATGGCATGATAATGGTTAGTCACATAGGATTGAAAGTTTTTAAATGCATCAAGGACTCTATCTTTAGATGGAATGAGTGTTAACCAGGTGTATTTGGATTTTTCATCAATGAATGTCACAAAATATTTACGATTATCCCTAGATATGCAAGGAGCAGTCCAAACATCAGAATGAGATAAATCAAAGCACTTCTCATAAACAGTAGATGATCTTGGAAAGACATTTTTACAATGCTTGCCTAAAATGCAAGCTTCACACTCATTATTTTTGAAAACAACACCTGGTAACATCAAGTTCAAAGCTCTAACATGAGGATGTCCTAGTCTATCATGCCACAAAGCATTCTTATTCAAAGCAGAAGAAACAGTAGTAAAGGAACAACTAAAATTAGAAACAGGATCAAGCTCTTCAAGCATATATAACTCGCCCTTGGTAACTCCTTTTCCAATCATCCTTTGGCTCTCAATATCCTGAAACTCAACCTCGTTAGGACTGAATATCACCTTACAATTCAAATCATTAGTGCATTTCTTAACTGATAACAAGTTTGAAGTGAATTCAGGCATATAGAAAGCTCTTGAGTTCTTACTAAACAGTTTTAGATTTCCCACTCCTCTAATAGGAATCTTATCACCATTAGCAATCATGACATGACCATTAGCTGGTTCAATATCTTTGATCAGATTGGTGTCACTTATCATGTGATGGGAGGCTCCTGAGTCTACTATCAAAGGTTTAGCTGAGCTATTAGCAATATGACAAGTACCTTTAGGAATAGAACAAGCAAGACTTTGGCGGTTCATTTCTAATGTCCTACCAGTTCTATCAGTCCTAAGATCAATCACATTCTCTAGCTTACTAGCAACCATTGAAGCACCAAGAGAATACCCATTAAGGTTACCAAAGGTGTTACCATTCTCCTTGAGCATTTTGATGAGGGCTTCAATGTCCGACCTCCGGATGTAGTGTTGATCCACCCGTACAAGGTGGTACCAGCAGGAACAATGATCAACACTACATCCGGAGGTCTGACATTGAAGCCCTCATCAAAATGCTCAAGGAGAATGGTAACACCTTTGGTAACCTTAATGGGTATTCTCTTGGTGCTTCAATGGTTGCTAGTAAGCTAGAGAATGTGATTGATCTTAGGACTGATAGAACTGGTAGGACATTAGAAATGAACCGCCAAAGGCTTGCTTGTTCTATTCCTAAAGTTAGTTGTCACATTGCTAAAAGCTCATCTAAACCATTGATAGTTGACTCATGAGCTTCTCATCACATGATAAGTGACACCAATCTGATCAAGGACATTGAACCAGCTAATGGTCATGTCATGATTGCAAATGGTGATAAGATTCCTATTAGAGGAATAGGAAATCTAAAACTGTTTAGTAAGAACTCAAGAGCTTTCTATATGGCTGAATTTACTTCAAACTTGTTATCTGTTAAGAAGTGCACAAATGATTTAAATTGTAAGGTTATATTCAGTCCTAATGAAGTTGAATTTCAGGATATTGAGAGCCAAAAGATGATTGGAAGAGGAGTTACCAAGGGCGAGTTATATATGCTTGAAGAGCTTGATCCTGTTTCTGATTTTAGTTGTTCCTTCACTACTGTTCCTTCTGCTTTAAATAAGAATGCTTTGTGGCATTCTAGACTAGGACATCCTCATGTTAGAGCTTTGTACTTGATGTTACCAGGTGTTGTTTTTGAAAATAATGAATGTGAAGCTTGCATTTTAGGCAAGCATTGTAAGAATGTCTTTCCAAGATCATCTACTGTTTATGAGAAGTGCTTTGATTTAATTCATTCTGATGTTTGGACTGCTCCTTGCATATCTAGGGATAATCATAAGTATTTTGTGACATTCATTGATGAAAAATCTAAATACACCTGGTTAACACTCATTCCATCTAAATATAGGGTCCTTGATGTTGGATTTTCACCAGAGTATGTGGATCTGGGTTTGTGTGTGATGAACAAGCTTTTAAGGCAATGATGAACACGAGATGATGAAGAGAAAGGGTTCTGGTTTACTTGTATGAACTTGAATCAGAATCAGAGAGTATGAGAGACTTAGAGAGATTAAAAGACTAAGAAAAGGGAAGACTTGAGAGGGATTCGAATCAAGAACACAACAAGCTTTATTTCTGAAGTGGAGAGGGGTTTTCCCCCTTACTCCCTTAGGGTTTACAATCGCCACTTATGGCTTTATATAGGCAATACAAGTAGCAGATTAATAAACCTAGATCCTATGGATAGAAACACTTGAAGAATGATGAACGGCTAGGATGATCTCTGGATGGAAGGCAATCCGTGTAGTATAGGTTGATTGGAGGAGAGGAGACGTGAATCTGGACCAAAAGCAGTCTCCATTCAGTATTTGAAATACTTGGCCTTTATTGCAGCTCGCCTTGGTCAAGAGGCAGCCTGTCATGTGCTGGCTTGTGGACTGAATGTGTGGACAGGAGTGGCTGCGAGTATGAGCTGGGAAAGGCACCTTCCTGGTTGCTTCCTAAGGCATCTTGAAGATGCCAAAAGGATCTTTCTCCCTTGGAAAACCATACTCGCCCATATCCTTGCCTTGAGACCCAAGTCTTCTCCAAAGGGGGTTGTACGGACACCTTGGCCGTACACTTTGGTCCCGGATTTTGCACAAGCCTAAAATGGCTTGAAAGGTTGAGAAAAGTACATTCCGGGTCGACCATGTCCGTACGGTCCGTACAGTCCGTACGGATCCGTACAGTACGGACGACCCGAACTTTGCACATCAACCATTCTCTCCCAAACTCTGCCAAACTCCTCCATTGCCTTCCTACTTCAATATAAGTCCTTCTTGGACTTCTTTCTGACTCTAGACAAGCCTCTGGATACTCCTTAAGCCTTGATAAATATTTCCGGAGGTTTTGCCCTAACTTTGCACTTTAGACCATCTTCATCATTTAGCTTCAGATGTTCATTTCTTCTCTTCAAGTTAACACTTGATGCATTTAAAAACTTTTAATCCTATGTGACTAACCATTATCATGCAAGTTTAAAATTTTTAGATCAGATAATGGAGGAGAGTACACCAGTCATGCATTCAAGGATCACTTAGCTCGACATGGGATCCTTCACCAGACCAGTTGCCCTTACACTCCTCAGCAAAATGGAGTAGCTGAGAGGAAGAATCGCCATCTCATGGAAGTAGCAAGGTCCTTAATGTTTCAAGCCAATGTGCCTAAGAGATTTTGGAGTGATGTTGTGGCCACTGCTTGCTATCTCATCAACCGGACACCTACAAAGGTACTGCATGATCAAGCCCCCTTTGAGGTTCTAAACAAGTACAAACCATCAGTGGACTATCTACGGGTCTTTGGATGCCTCTGCTATGTACTGATTCCTGGAGAGATGAGAAACAAGTTAGAAGTCAAGAGTACAAAGGTAATGTTTATAGGCTACTCTACAACTCAGAAGGGATACAAGTGTTATGATCCGGTGGCAAGAAGAGTTCTGGTGTCTAGGGATGTCAAGTTCATAAAAGAAAGGGGGTATTATGAGGAGAAGAATCAAGAAGAGTTTAAGGAACTTACCTCGGATAAGGCAGCAACTCTTAGGATTATCTTGGAAGGTCTTGGCATTGGAGTGACCAAGAACCCGAATGGAAGTGGTCCAACAGGGACAAATGAAGCAAATCAGTCTCCCCACCTTGATCATGAGGGGGGAAACACTGAATATCAGGAAGGTGGAAGCTCTGACAGCAGTGGAGAGTGTGATTCAGGTCAAGAGGAGTTTGATGATTCTCCAGAGGAAGATATGAGTTCAGCATCTCATGATCAAAGTGGAGATGCTCAAGAAGGTCAGAGAAGTCCAAGCCCTGATCATCAAGAGGAGGAAGAACCTGAAGAGAGGGAAGTAGAACAGCAACAACAGTTGAGGAGAAGCTCTAGGATAAGAAGACCACCATCTGATTGGGTCAACACTAGAGTCTACTATAATGCCCAAGCTGTTGCGCACCCATCTCAAGTGATCTTCTCTTTTACTCAGTATCCAGATGAGCATTGTTCCTTCTTGTGTATGTTGATGATATCGTCATCACAGGAAGTGACAAGGCAGGTATCCAATCCACTAAAGACTTCCTTAAATCTGTGTTTGAAATTAAAGACTTGGGAGAGATGAAATACTTTCTTGGTATTGAGATATGTAGATCCAAGGAAGGTTTGTTTCTGTCCCAAAGAAAGTATACACTTGATCTCTTGAAATATGCAGGGAAACATGGAGGGAAGACAACAAAGATGCCACTAGAGGATGGGTACAAGGTTCCTCATGAGGGGGAGATTGAAGACAACCGGCCATTCCATGATCCAAAGATTTATAGAAAGCTTGTTGGTAAGTTGATCTATCTTACCATTACCCGACCTGATATATGCTTTGCTGTGAATCAGGTGAGTCAACACATGCAAGTCACAAAGGAACACCATTGTCACATGGTTGAGAGGATCCTGATGTATCTAAATGGATCACCAAACCTTGGAGTATGGATGGGATGCAATAAGAGCACAGAAGTGGTGGGCTATTGTGATGCGGATTGGGCAGGAGATAGGCTGGATAGGAAGTCAACCACTGGATATTGTACCTTCATAGGTGGGAACCTAGTCACCTGGAAGAGCAAGAAGCAAAAGGCGGTCTCTTGTTCCAGTGCTGAAGCTGAGTATAGGGCAATGTTGAAGCTTACAAACGAGCTGGTGTGGATCAAAGGCATCTTGAAGCTTGTGGAGGTTGATCAGTCTACACCAATGACTATGCATTGTGATAATCAAGCAGCGATTCATATAGCTTCCAACTCAGTCTTCCATGAAAGAACCAAGCACATTGAGGTCGATTGCCACAAGGTGAGACAGATGATTGGGTTGGGTGCGATCTTGCCGTGTTACACAAGGAGTGAGGATCAGTTGGCGGATGTGTTTACAAAGGCTGCTAGACAGAAGACAATGGAGTCCATCCATGTGAGGTTGGGACTCATTGATCTAACCCAACTTAGCTAATCCCCTGTTATGGGGTCTCTACTCTTTTTCCCTCATCAAAAGGTTTTATCCCAACAAGGGTTTTCTCTTTGGTGAGGTTTTTAATGAGGGAGATCCCATAGTCTTCCAAGCTTGACTTGTTCCACATGGTCAAGCTTGAGGGGGAGTGTTAAGTTGTGGAATCCACTTTGGGGTTAATTAGAAAGATGAGAAGAGAAGGGTTTGGGTCGACCTTGTCCGTACAAGGCCGTACAGACCGTACAAGGTCGACCAAAAGCATTCGACCATTTTTTACCATTCGGGTAAAACCAAGTTACCCGACTGCTTTGCTTGGGAGGTAACCTTATCCACCCGTTGGAAAGGAAGAAGAGAGCCGTGTGGACAGGCTGGCAAGAGCTAGAAGGATCAGCATCTTGTCAAAGATGCTGATGCCATTTGCTTGGCCAGGAAGCCTCAGTTTGAATTAGGCGTGCCCTTCTCTCGACCACAGCCACACCTTTTCTCCTTTGCTTTATGAAAACCCTTGTAACTCTCTCTATATAAGTAAACCCCGAGTGGATGAATAAACATACAGTTCTCTCTAATATTTTCGAGTCTCCAAACATGTTCTTCATAGTCTCTTATAATCTCTCTTCTCATGAAGTCTAAACCAAATATTTCCTCTCTAAATCTATTCTTAATCTCTTTCTGGTTACTTTTCTTCTTAGATATCAAAAATCTCACGCCTCTTCTCCTGTCCACATACCTTACCTCTCTTGCTTTACGAAACCCTTGTAAACCCTCTCTATATATTCTGAACTCTCTCTATGAATAAAGTACACAGTTCTCTCTAAACTTTCGAGTCTCATAATGTTCTTCATAGTCTTTCATAAATCTTCTTAGTTCTTAGTCTAAACCGAGTCTTTCTTTCATCAAATCTGTTTCTAGTCTTGTTCTGGTTACTTATTCATCTAAGATCTTAAAAGATCTTACTGGTGTCTAGAGATGTGAAGTTTGTAGAATCAAGAGGATACTACAATGAGAAGAGTTGGGAGGATCTGGAGAATCTATCTCAGTCAGCTTCTGATAGAGCAAGTAACCTTAGGAGAGTGATGGAAAACCTTGGGGTCAGTATGCCTGAAGCAAGAATGGAACCTGAGCCAAAAGGGTCTACACCAGAAGCTGATGAAAGGGTTGAGACTGAAGCTGAGGTTCAGGTGGTTCCTCACCTTGACCATGAGGGGGACAATACTTCTGAGCCAACACAACCAGAAAACTCAGCAAGAATTCATGGCCAAGCTGAGCAAGAAGATCAAGAAACATCACTGGTAAATGAGAATCAGCCTTCTGCCAATGAAGAAGATGATGTGATCATGGACCAGCCAACTAATGGAGATGATGAGCTGATGGACAAACCAATTGATGAAGATGCACTGTCTATTCCAGAAGGGCCTATGACTCGTTCCAGATCAAAGAAGCTCAAGGAAGCTATTGGAGGATTACTTAAGATGTCACTCATACAAGAAGATTGTCTTGGCCAAAGCTTGATCAACCAAGACACCCTCACCACCATTCAAGCTACCCCTTTATCAACCTGATCGTCAACTAGACAAGCAACCTAAGTGTGCTCTTTTTCCCTACCTTTGGTTTTGTCCCAATGGGTTTTCTAAAGTTAGGTTTTTAACGAGGCCTTAGTTTGCTTCACAAATCACCTAGTTGATGTATCTTAGGATATGCATGATAAGTATGCATATTAGGACCGACCACATTTCTATCTTAGTTTAAGTTTTTTATTTCATTATGATTCTCGAAACCTAAAGGAGCATGTTCCTCGGTTTCTATTTAAACTCTTGTAAACATTCATTCTAAGGCACGCAGTCTTTTATTCTAAACCTTTTGTATTCTCTCTTTCTCTCTGATCTTTGTCGAGTGCAAGAGCTTGCTGGTGAGTCATATCCGGCGTCTAAAGGGTTCTAGTTTGGTGTGTCATATCCGATCTAGTGCCTAGGAGTATCAAGGAGATCATCCACACCTCTTTGTGTCACCAATCGATCCACAAGCCTGGGTAAACTTGAGTCTTTTGATTCGTTTACGCAAGGATCTATCACAAACAATCCAGAGAAGCATCCTAGGAACGTGTTAAATGGTATCAGAGCATCTCTGGAAGGGGAGTTCTCGTTATCCTTTCTGTTTTTTCGATCCGATCTTTTCATATTTTCTTAAGTTTTTGATCGATTTGTGTTTTGTGTTGATTATAACAAGTGATCTGATCTTGTTCTTGTGTTTATCGATTGATCTATTCATCCTTGTGAGTTCTATTGATAAATCTGATTCGTTTGATTGATAAAACTGAGAAATCTAAAAGTGTGTTCATCGATTCAATCTGTGATCGGTTCATCTACTCTGTTGTTGTGATTGATCATTGTTCTCTGATCTGAAAGTCGATTGATCTATTCTTATACTGGTTCTAAATCGATTGATCTTTGTTTATTTCGTGGAAAGTTGATTGATTTACAAGTCTAGATCACGGATTTTTGAAAAAAACCGTTTCAAATACTTGTTGTTTACGTTACAAGTTTGTGATCTCAAAATTGAAAAGTTTGCTTGTGTTTTGATCCATTCTGTTGATTCATAGATCATCAAACTGTATTAGAACCTTAGTCGATTGTGTCTTTGATAAGTTTTCTGATCTTTGTTTGATCAAAATCCCTTGGAGTAATCGATTTGAATCCGTTACTTGTTGATCAAGTTTCTGTTTCGAAAATTCTTGTTCAAGTAAACTTGTTTCCTTTTGTCGTTTCGATTTGAACTCTTTACTGGTTGAGTGTTTGATTTGTTCCAGGAACAATGGGGAATGAATCAGATGAGGAAGCCGCACTGATGAGAAGGAACAAGCTGTTGATGGAGGCCATGACCCAACAACTCAATCAGACTATGATCTCAGCCTTGGGAGACTTGATGAAGGCTAACATTAAGAAGTTGCGAGATGAACTTATGCAAGAGATCAGGCAAACTACTGGTCAAGGCACTAGCAATGAGCTAGAAGAAATGTTGCACAAAGCTATACTTGTGGAACAACAACTCATGAGGAAGGGACACTCTCGTTCCAACTATGGAGCCTCAAGGTATCTAATACCTAAAGAGGAGAAACCAGCCTACACTAAGTAAAATAAGCCATATCCTAAAGAAGAAACAAAACCAAATGCCATCTTTGGGAAAGATAAAGGAAAGGCCGAAGCTACCAGTTCAAGAGCTAGGGATGTCAAGTGCTTCAAGTGCCAAGGAAGAGGGCACTATGCCAATGAGTGCACCAACAAACGCATCATGATCTTATTGGAGAATGGAGAGTATGAGTCTGAGGACTACAGATCCGAGTATGATCATGAGGAGTCTGAGGAAGAACATGAAGAAGAACCAGTAAGAGGAAGATTGTTGGTGGCTAGAAGACTCTTGAACCTACAAACCAAGACTGAGGAACTTGAGCAACGTGAAAACCTTTTCTATACGAGGTGTTTGGTGCAAGGAAAGGTTTGTAGTCTCATTGTGGATGGTGGAAGCTGTGTTAATGTTGCTAGTGAAACAATGGTAAAGAAGTTGGGACTGAAAGTTCAAAGACATCCAAAACCATACCGGCTACAATGGCTCAATGAGGAAGGTGAGATGAAGGTGTCCAGTCAAGTGATGGTGCCTCTAGCCATTGGAAGATATGAGGATGAAGTCCTGTGTGATGAGTTACCAATGGAAGCAAGTCACATCCTCCTTGGACAGCCTTGGCAGTCAGATAGGCGTGTGGTACATGATTACTATACCAATAAGCATTCCTTTGAGTTCAAAGGAAGGAAAACTACCTTGGTACCCCTAACTCCTAAGGAGGTTCAACAAGATCAACTCCAGCTCCAAAAGAAGAAAGAAATCGACCTCAAACCAGATCAAAGCAAGCAGCATAACTTCTATGCCAAACAGGGAGAAATCAAAAGAACTCTATACTCTCAAACTCCTGTTCTATTGCTTGTCTTTAAAGAATCTCTACTAACCATCACTGATCTCCCACCGGCATACCCGAGTGAACTTGTCTCTCTTTTACAGGAATATGATGATGTCTTTCCAGAAGATAATCCCATAGGTCTTCCACCAGTAAGAGGGATTGAGCACCAAATTGATTTTGTTCCTGGATCAACACTCCCAAACCGTCCAGCCTACAGAACTAATCCGGTTGAGACTAAGGAATTTCAAAGGCAAGTAGAAGAACTGATGGAGAAGGGCCACATCCGAGAAAGCTTGAGCCCATCACTACAAGAAATATGAGTATTGGTAGCACTTCGCGGTAGCACGAATTCACTAACTGCTATTGAAAATACCAAAATCTGATCACAATTATATCGTAGCACTAAATCCGCGCTAAGATAGAATTTCATTAAGCGGGAAAGCAAAAACAACTACTATAGCTGAAAAATTAGTTTGGAGCCAATACTTAAGCCAATTTTTTCGTTTCCTTTAACTTCTTACCGGGTAAAAAAAAACAACAATTATCTTTTGGCTATAGTTTTTATCTGTTCTTTTTTTTTTTAAAAAAAAAAATTTTTTTTAAAAAAAAAGAGAGTTCTTTATCTCTCGTCGTTTCCCCTTTGCTCGATCTCAAGCTCCGACCACCACTCTGTGGTCTCCACTCACCGGCAGTTGAACACGGTGGCACCTCTTGTCCACTCTCAAGCCTCACCGCCGTGTCTACGCTCCTCAATCCGCCGCGCTCTCTTCACCTCGCAACAGTGTCGTCATCGTCCATTGTCTTCTAATGGTTGAAGAAGACAGAGCAGTTTCATTAATCGTCTGCTATAAATATTAATCGATTCAGTCTGATTTAGACACGACGTCGTCCGTTTTCACTAGCCCTTATTCTTCTGCTTTTTCGTTTAGCCGCCGGGGAAATCATCAGAGAGAGTTGCCATGGACGCAGCTCATTACTACCTGGAAGGAAACGCAGACGCAGTAGAGTTCTGTCCTCACGAGCCTTACGCGAACTTGCTTGCAGCTTCCACTTACACACTCCAAGAAGGAGATCTTCCTTCTCGATCTGGCTCTATCTATCTATTTGACATCGAGCACTCTCGGTTAAATCTCGTACATAAAGTCGACACCACCGGAGTCTTCGATATCCTTTGGAGCCGCGGTGGCAACGGAGGCGGAAGCTTGGCTCTTGCTCAAGCTGATGCTGATGGGTGCTTGAGACTTTACAAGGTTGATGACACTGAAGACAAAGGTAATAACTTTATCGATATTGCAGTAAAGGAACACACTTGTTGGTTTGGTCTTAAGACCGATCTAACTGGTTGCTTGTAATCTGAGTTAAAAGTTTTATGCTTGAAACAGAACACACTTGTTGTTTGGTCTTATGACTTATCTAACTTATGTTTAGTTGGTTGCTTGTAAATGTTTTATGCTTGAAACAATCTGAGTTTAAAGTTCCATGCTTTGCAACAGGTTACTCTCTGAGAGAAGTTGCTGGTGAAAAAATCAGTTCATCAATGTGTCTTTATCTTGATTGGGATCTATCATCAAGTTCAATTGTAGTAGGTTTATCAGATGGCTCTGCTTCAGTTGTTTCATTCACTGATTCTAAGATCAGATCATTCACTGACACACCACCATCGCTTCTCAGATCCGTCTTCACCGGAGTGGCGTTCCTCCTCCCGCGATCTCTCTTTCATCTTCTTCTCAACTTCAGATCGCTTTCTGGGCATTTTATAAGCTCCATCACTGGCGTTGATGCTGGCTCGCAGGTGACTGAATACTCTTTGTGCTCACCATCGCATATGAATCTCGTTTTCTCTTGTGCTTTTGTTTTAGGAATCAATTATCACTCTATGTCTCTTCGAGATTGTGTCTTGTAATCGGAACTGTCGGATTTGATGCTCTTCCTCAAATATTTGATGTTTGCTCTTATTGGCTACAAAGCTTTATTAAATACAGTAAGTGGCCAGAGAATCCTTTCTAATGTCAAGGCAGCAAAGTTCTTATCCAAGAGGTGTCTTTTTGTTTATCAAAATGTTGGATAGTTAACGAATAAATGGACGATCAACTGATTTTCATTTTTGTTTTTCTAGCCACATGTTAATTCAGTGCAAGGAAGAACTGGGATGATCAAGGTAAGCTAATGAAGGGTGTAGAAAGACGTGTTGTGTATCCATCATTGAACGATTCACGTATCAACTCTGTGTACTTTGCCTGTTTGCATCCTTGTTGTGGAGCATGCCTTCACTATCAACTATTAAGCAATTGGATAATGATGCAGTTTGCTAGTAACAGAAGCAGGACTTATTGACATGAATGCATTATCACTTGTACCCACCCACCACCGAGTCTGCAATGAAGAGGACTGGAATACTGGTACTTGTTCAGATGATGAAGATGAGGAGCAACTCTTTTTTTTTCTTATGATTGTGTGCTCCTAACGAAACCATAACCAAATATAAGCGTAGTTTCATAGTGACATTATTTGTGGTTCTGGATTTTATTATATTCTTATTCTTAGTGCAAAAGGTCATAAAACATATTATTTCTTATGTCCCATTTGTAAAATAATATCTTACATGATCGAAATTTCTTGAAAAATTTGTTTAGGTTCCATCTAAACATAAGAAAGTGAAAAGTGATTATACTTTTGTTTCAAGCAAATGAGATTTTCTCGTGTTCATAAATTTTTTTGTTTATTTCTATCGTGTATTTTAAAAAATAATAACAAAACTCTAACATAAACTTTTAAATTTTTTATTTTTTATTAAATAACTTTGGTCTTAAATTTAAAGTCAAAATTTAATCTTTTTAGTCTTAATTTATAACTTCTTAAACACAAAACTTAAATTTCAATCAAACCCTATACCCTAAACCCTAAACCCTAAACTCAAACAAAAACCTCAATGATTGTGATTTTAAAATTTCCATTAAGAAGGATGATTAAGAGAAGAATGATATTTTATAAAGATTATGTTTAAAAAAATTATCATTTATAATTATAAAGTACCTATTTAAATAAATTATATATATATATTATAGGGTTTAAACCCCCTAACACAAAAATTTCAAAGTTACAATCTTTTCATAATATAACTTCAATCTTGAACTTAAACTCAAAATTTAATCATTTTAAAGTTTTAATCTTAAATTTATATTCTAAATCTCAAACACTAAATCTTAATTCTAAACCCTAAACCTCAAATTTAAGCCCTACATACAAAGTCATAGATCTAATCTTTTCAAACTCATAATACAAAATTTAAATTTCCAAGTAAAACTATATACATAACATAACTCAAAACCCAAATCATTATATTCCAAATCCTAAACTCACCACCAATCATTTTATTAATCTTTTAGTATTAGATTTGTTTAACATAAAATTGCTTATAAAAAGTGATATCTACTCATTTTGTTAATCTTATAACATTATTTTTATAACTATAAATGTGTAAGTTAACTGTTATATAAACAATTAATCAAAAATATAACCACAATTACTAAAATAACTATTTAATGGAATAAGAGTTTTAGTTAATTGATCAATATTGGCCATAGATTAACTCTCAATCGAATGGCCAGAAATGAAGCTTTTTGGTAATCTTCATGCTTGTTTCTTATTGGTCAATTTTTTTAACTCAAGGATTACACTTCTCTCGCTCTTTAGTCTCTCACAGGAAAATACAACCCACTCTCTTCTCTCTCTCCAAACAAGATCTAGATCTATCTTCTCTCCCTCCTGCATCATTCCACACGGGAGGCTCTTCTCTCTCTCTCTCCACGGCTCCTCTTAGTGTCTCCTCTTCGACTCTCTTACTCTCCATACATCTCTTCTCCGACTCTCTCTCTTCTTACTCTCCACGGTTCCATGTTTCTCCAACCACGCGAGATATCAGCCGAAATCCTTCAGCTATGTCAATGGTAATGAATCCCCTCAGTGTCGATGGTGATTTTTAGATCTAAAATTAACTACTTTCTCATCTTCTCTCCTCTTTGTGGATTTGATTTCTGTTCAGGCTGAAGAATTGGACAAGTGAAGAAGAATCAGAGGAGCAATGCGACTGGTGTAAAAGAATATAGGCTCTAGAGGCTGGAGTAAGAACAGAGGCGTGAGGTGGATGATTAGTTTTACAAAGTTGAGGCTGGAGCCGGATGAGCAGAGTTACAAAGTGGAGGCGGAGGCTCTCGAACTGATGCACTTGACGGCTGCTGAGATAGAATTTTTTTTTATTGGTTAAACTGGTTTAGTTTTTTTTTTTTAATTTCTAAACCGGGTTTGTGTGTAATCCTTAGGTTAATTATGGTTTGGTATAATGTTTTTAATTTGTTTATAGTTTAATGTATTCTTTAATTATTTGTATACTGATTTTAATTAATACAATTTAATTTTTATTTATGAATTAATTTACTGTTTTATTTTTAATTAATTAATTTTAATAAATCAATTTAATATTTTTAATTATTTGATTTTTTATTATAGCGTTATATCTCTATTATTATAAATTATGTTATGGCAAAAGAAAAAAGCCATACAAAACCGTATAACAGCAAAATTATAGTGTTATTAAAATATTTTAATATAACAAAACTTAAACGCTAGAATATCTCTAGTTATTATAGCACACAAAAATACGCTACAATAGGAGGGGGGTCTACCATAGCTGCGGCTGTCACGGCGTTCTTCGAAACGCTACGAAAACCCTACCATAGCGTTTTTCGGGTGCTACTAATACCGATATTTCTTGTAGTGCATGTGCAGTTCCAGTGCTTCTTGTGCTTAAGAAAGATGGTAGCTGGCGCATGTGTGTTGATTGTAGAGCAATCAACAACATAACAGTGAAGTATCGCCACCCTATCCCTAGACTAGATGACATGTTAGATGAATTACATGGCTCATGCATTTTCTCTAAGATAGATTTGAAGAGTGGATACCATCAAATTAGGATGAAAGAGGGTGATGAATGGAAAACTGCATTCAAAACTAAACATGGTCTATACGAGTGGTTAGTCATGCCATTCGGGCTAACAAATGCACCTAGTATATTCATGAGATTGATGAACCATGTCCTTAGGTCTTTCATAGGTCATTTTGTTGTGGTTTACTTTGATGATATCCTGGTCTATAGCAAAACCTTTGAGGAACATTTAGGCCATCTTACAGCTGTCCTTGATGTTTTGAGACATGAGAAACTTTATGCTAACCTTAAGAAGTGTACCTTCTGCACGGATAACTTGTTTTTTCTAGGATTTGTGGTAAGTGCAGATGGGGTTAAAGTGGACGAGGAGAAGATCAAGGCCATCAAAGACTGGCCAAGTCCAACCACAGTAGGAGAAGTAAGGAGCTTCCAAGGGCTTGCTGGATTCTATAGACGTTTTGTGAAGGATTTTAGTACCATAACAGCCCCTATAACTGAATTTGTCAAGAAAGATGTTAGATTCAAATGGGGAGAAGCACAAGAAACTGCCTTCCAAACACTTAAAGAGAAGCTCACTCAATCTCCACTCCTTATACTTCCTGATTTCTCTACAACATTTGAAATTGAATGTGATGCCTCAGGGATTGGTATTGGTGCTGTAATGATGCAGGATAGGAAACCTATAGCATACTTTAGTGAAAAACTTGGAGGCGCAACCCTCAATTATGCTACCTATGACAAGGAGTTGTATGCATTAGTCAGAGCATCACAAACATGGCAACATTACCTCTGGCCCAAAGAGTTTGTCATCCACACGGATCATGAATCCCTCAAGTATCTAAAAGGACAAAGCAAGCTCACCAAGAGACACGCAAGGTGGGTGGAGTTCATTGAGAATTTTCCCTATGTCATCAAGTATAAACAAGGTAAAGAAAACATAATTGCTGATGCACTATCACGCAGGTATGTACTCTTGAATACTCTTGATGCCAAGCTCTTAGAATTTGAGCAACTCAGAGGTCTGTATGAAACTGATAAAGATTTCGGGGATGTGATGTGATCATGGACTAGACAACTAATGGAGATGATGAGCTGATGGACAAACCAATTGATGAAGATGCATTGTCCATTCCAGAAGGGCCTATGACTCGTTCCAGATCAAAGAAGCTCAAGGAAGCTATTGGAGGATTACTTAAGATGTCACTCATACAAGAAGATTGTCTTGGCCAAAGCTTGATCAACTAAGACACTCTCACCACCATTCAAGCTACCCCTTTATCAAGCTGATCATCAACTAGGCAAGCAACCTAAGTGTGCTCTTTTTCCCTACCTTTGGTTTTGTCCCAATGGGTTTTCTAAAGTTAGGTTTTTAACGAGGCCTTAGTTTGCTTCACAATTCACCTAGTTGATGTATCTTAGTATATGCATGATATATGCATATTAGGACCGACCACATTTCTATCTTAGGATAAGTTTTAAACTATGGTTTTTATTTCATTAAGTTCTCGAAACCTAAAGGAGCATGTTCCTCGGTTTCTATTTAAACTCTTGTAAACCTTCATTCTAAGGCACGCAGTCTTTTATTCTAAACCTTTTGTATTCTCTCTTTCTCTCTGATCTTTGTCGAGTGCAAGAGCTTGCTGGTGAGTCATATCCGGCGTCTAAAGGGTTCTAGTTTGGTGTGTCATATCCGATCTAGTGCCTAGGAGTATCAAGGAGATCATCCACACCTCTTTGTGTCACCAATCGATCCACAAGCCTGGGTAAACTTGAGTCTTTTGATTCGTTTACGCAAGGATCTATCACAAACAATCCAGAGAAGCATCCTAGGAACGTGTTAAATGGTATCAGAGCATCTCTGGAAGGGGAGTTCTCGTTATCCTTTCTGTTTTTTCGATCCGATCTTTTCATATTTTCTTAAGTTTTTGATCGATTTGTGTTTTGTGTTGATTATAACAAGTGATCTGATCTTGTTCTTGTGTTTATCGATTGATCTATTCATCCTTGTGAGTTCTATTGATAAATCTGATTCGTTTGATTGATAAAACTGAGAAATCTAAAAGTGTGTTCATCGATTCAATATGTGATCGGTTCATCTACTCTGTTGTTGTGATTGATCATTGTTCTCTGATCTGAAAATCGATTGATCTTTGTTTATTTCGTGAAAATTTGATTGATTTACAAGTCTAGATCACAAATTTTTTTTTAAAAACCGTTTCGAATAGTTGTTGTTTACTTTACAAGTTTGTGATCTCGAAATTGAAAAGTTTGCTTGTGTTTTGATCCAATCTGTTGATTCATAGATCATAAAACTGTATTAGAACCTTAGTCGATTGTGTCTTTGATAAGTTTTCTGATCTTTGTTTTATCAAAATCCTTTAGAGTAATCGATTTGAATCCGTTACTTGTTGATCAAGTTTCTGTTTCAAAAATTCTTGTTCAAGTAAACTTGTTTCCTTTTGTCATTTTGATTTGAACTCTTTACTGGTTGAGTGTTTGATTTGTTCCAGGAACAATGGGGAATGAATCAGATGAGGAAGCCGCACTGATGAGAAGGAACAAGCTGTTGATGGAGGCCATGACCCAACAACTCAATCAGACTATGATCTCAGCCTTGGGAGACTTGATGAAGGCTAACATTAAGAAGTTGCGAGATGAACTTATGCAAGAGATCAGGCAAACTACTGGTCAAGGCACTAGCAATGGGCCTAGAAGAGAAAGGGCAACCCCCACACGCCGAGAACATGCTAATTCGCAAGAGACTGACAACTACTATGAACGCTATCATAGTTATGCTTCTAGAGAAAGCAGGAGAAGGCAGAGGCGTGATCATGATGGTAGGAGACACCAAAGGGATGAGTTTGCTGGACTAAAACTGAAGATACCCCCTTTCCATGGCAAGGCTGATCCGGATGCTTATTTGGAATGGGAGAAGAAGATAGACTTGGTCTTTGATTGTCAGCAGTACACTCAAGCTCAAAAGATACAACTAGCAGCCACTGAGTTCTATGATTATGCTTTGACCTGGTGGGATCAGTTGGTAACCACTAGGAGACGAAACCAAGAATCCAGTTGAATCATGGCATGAGATGAAATCAATCATGCGCAAACGATTTGTCCCAAGTCATTATCACTGCGATCTACATCAGAAACTAAGGAAGCTCACTCAAGGATCAAGGACCATAGAAGATGTT
>CAJHQP010009653.1:0-21576 GCA_905132765.1 Moricandia arvensis
ACTCATATCTATTGGAGAGTCACATACCCTCTTATAATAACTTTTTTTTCTTCTATGTTTTTTCCTCTCCCTCTCAGATCACGGCTTCTTTTTGATATAACGAACACGTAAATCTGTGTCACATAGCTTCAGTCACCTATACATATACAACCAGCATAGCCATTATCATCATTTTTTCATCCTCGTTGTCATATGTTTTCTTCCATTTTTTTGTATGCCGGAATCTGGTTTTGTAAAGTAAATTAATTGAAAGTTTGATTTTTTCTATTTATAATAAAATGTTACTTATATTCAATTTGCAAGTCAATATAGTTGACTGCGTATATACATGGAATAGACTCGATGAAGATAACTATGTGAGCCTCTACTACTTTATTTATCTAAATTTGTAAATAAAATATAGTACCTATATAAAATAGTATAGATGTCTATATACATAGTATATAACGCTAGTGTGACGTGACTGTGTTGTGTATAAACCTAATAATACAAATGTATTTTCGCATGGTATAGTCATTTTTTGTTAATAGTATAGTATGTTTAATGAAAGTAGTTTTCAGTTTAAAGCTAATGTGAATTATGATCGCCACATAATTGATAGTCATAATCTAATAGATATTGTTCTATAATTCTGATGGTGAGGACAACCACAGTAGGCTGGTGAGTTTGTGTCGATGTGTTAGAAAAGAGAAGATGTAAATGATGACTCATGGACTGTAGTATATTCAGTGAAAGAAGTTATATAATAATATATGTTATTCGTCGTCTTCATTAGTATATACTTGTAGTTTGTATCTTATGTATTAATCAGTATTTCAAATTTGTATACGTTTATAATTTAAAATGAAATAAAGCTAAATATAAATATTTAATTGGACGAGTTATTCGAAATTGAGTTTGAGCTAGTTGGACGGTAACGAGTTAATAATTATTTCAACCACCATTGGATAGAGTTGACAAAAAAATCTTTAACTACATCCACACAAATGATTTTAATTCACAAGCTTATTTTACTTTCCATTTTATATAGTATAGTATAATATTAAAAAAATATTATATACTATTTTAGATCATATACTTCTTAGGTGATATGAAATAGAACACTCAATGCATATTTATGCGGTTAATAAACATGTGGATGGCTCCTTCTTTCATGTGAAATATATATTATAGTTTATATTTGGGTTTGGGTTTAGATTGAGATTTAGGGTTTAGTATATAGAGGTTGGGGTTTGGGTATGTTTAGTGTTAGGTGTTGTGGGTGAGATTATAATCTTATACTATTTTGACGATATGGAATAGAACACACAGTGCATATGTATGTAGTTAATAAATGTGTGACATAGATGGCTTATTGGCTCCTCCTTCTTTCCTGTAAAATAATTTTTAGGCACACTTGACCATATATTACATGGACTACATGGATACATAGAACACATTTTTATCGGCTAATGGCGAAGTAGAAGGGTATAATCGGATGAATTAGGCTATACATGTTAGCTTTTTCGTTTAGTCGAAATTAATGCCATTTATTTAATTTCCACCTCAAGATATTACATAGCTTTGTTTTCTAGTTCTTGCTTTCTTTGTTAATACATCTGCATACATGGTACATTCTCGTTTGAACAAAAAAGCATAGTACATTCTCTAGGAACATATATAATGAAAAGTGAAAAGACCTTCTCTTGAGGTTGCTAGAATGTCATGTACCATCGAGTTTATCCCCGTGCTATAGACTCTTTTAATGGTTTCTTCAGTAATAAACTGATATAACTCATTTATAAGAAATTTGCAGTCACTTAGAAAAGCAACTTAATTGAAACATAACTTTTTTTGTTATTGCACCACCATTAACATTGCTTGAGCTTCAACCACCAATGCAATATTAGTAGGGTTAACTGAAGAAGATCCTTGAAGGTGGTGGGTGCCTTCTTTGTTGTACAAGAACCATCTTATACCTCCATGTTCATTTGATTATTTCGACGAAGCATCAACCTGACAAAAACCTGGAGAGTTCATATATTATAGTACTCGTTCTTGTTTTCTTTACTCACATAAGGATGTAATATTTTTTTCTTCATCTAGTTTGTGATTGTTTGCTTCTTTCCATTGATGATAGTCTCTCACTGAACCATGAATAACATGTAGAATATGCTCCCTTTTGTACTGGAATATTATGTTGTTCCTCATCTTGTATATCTTTTAACCTACAAAAAAATTAAACTTTTTTCTTGAGTCCTTTTTAATATAAGATGTAAGGTTTTCAATATTATGTAGAATACTCTCCTCATTTAGATCTGTCATCTTCTACTATGTTACATGGAACTATACATATGATGGAAACTACTCAGTGAAAACATGATATCATTTGATTACGTCAGCTATTTAGCCAGATGTTATCCAACAACTCTGATTGTCACAATTTTCGGATCTTGCCCAAAATATTTGGATCATTGATGCTCATCCAAAGCTCAAACATTTTTTTGGAGATTACTTTCCAATTCTTTATCTATCAAGATGAACTTACACCTCATGTATATACAAGTTGATCCTCTTTCTGGCCGATGTTGTCAGGATGACGAAACAAGGGATCATCTTTTTGCGGCCGTTTGTATATGGAGATTATTGAGGTTACCAATTGAACCACTGCTCAACCAGAATGTGGTATTTGAGGATAAAATATGTGTTCTTCTTTCTTTAATGAGTGTTAACAATATTTCACAAGATATTTGGCTACGCACTATCGATATTAAGGATATCTAGAAATAATTTATTGTTTTATGCCAAAGATGCAGTTCAAAAATGAAGGAATGAACAACTTCAGATATCACTGAATGGATAACTATCATTCATTTGGATCCTCATATTCGAATTTCACCTGCACGGATTAGACCAACCCGAACGAGGTGGAAAGCGCCTCCAGTACATGAGACAAAATGTAATTATGATGTTTCCCTTAAGCATTAAGATATGTCGGGAATGGTATGGATAATATGTGATAGCCAAGGTATGTATCTTAATATGGCATTAGTTAGTTTGAGGGGAGACATACAGTTTAAGAGGAACATGCAGAGGCCATGACCTGGGCAATGCAATTTGCTTGGGTTCTAGGATATCGATGTATTATTGTTAAGGGGGGTAACGTTAACCTTTGTAGCAGCTCACTATTTCTGATACCAATCTTATACTATGGGGTTACACAGCCACTATTGGTACTTGATGTCAACAATTTACGTCTATTGTTTTCCAACATGTTAACCGACAAAAAAATAAAGTTGATGATCTATTATCTAAAACAATGGTATCCAGTTCGCAAACATGGAATTTAATTCATGTTTTTCATCCTTTTTAAAACTCTTGAACTAACTGATTTATATATTTAAAATTTCAAGTCTGCAGGAAAAAAACTGATTGACTGTAGATATAATAAGCTAATATTTTTATTATAGTTTAGTTTAATTACATTTAGTAGTGGCGGTTTAGTGCAGGCGAGTTTTAGGTTGCTAAGAAATGCAAGTTTGAATGCACTCCACTACATTTCATCATATATTCACGCAGATATGAACACATTGTTTAGCGTTTATTTGAATACTCGAAAAGATGGTTTATTCGTAGTATGAACCTCCTCTTGGAGATCAATCTGTGGGATATTCCCTAGTTAGTAAAAAATGTTTATTTTCTTTAGTATTAATAAATTCTTATAATTCCAAATTATAACAAAACTGTTGATTAAATGGCAATCCAAGACTATATATGTGATAAACTAATATAAGGAATCAACTATGTGTAGGTTTTGGTTATTCTATCTTTTATTTTTGGTGAAATCTAATTAGTCAAAATATTTTACTATCAAATTCTTGAGTTTTTTTTATAACATAATTCTTGAGGTTTTTTTTAAATGATCTTGCGTTATCTAATCTTTGTTTTAAATACAAGTTTTAGTTATAACAAAACATTATTTTATAGTTTTTCAGTTTTTGATAATCAGTGGCATTCGACGGGTCAATGCCCAACCAACTAATCTCCTGGAGATCTATTCACCGGCGCCAGATAGACCTGGTTGTTTATAATGAAAATTAAATACCCATATCGTTGACCACACAAATGGATAAATCTGAATTTGAGATATTTTGAACTCAAGATGCTTAACACCTTTCCGAACTCGTCGTACCACTCTACCACATTTGCGTGGTATAGATTATTTTATAGTTAGAAAACATCTCCACGGTGATCAGGTTTTCTGTAAAAACGAAAATACACGATTGTGAAAATGTTTTTGGGCATTTTCGTTTGTAAATGAATTCGATATCCGAACTGAAGCTGACCAAAGTTCTTTAGGCATTGCGTTCCTATGGATTCGATTATTCAGCGCTATAGTTGATTTTCCAATTTAAATAAAGACGATGTGTAGGATGTATTGGCCATTAAGGAATTGTAGGGTCTGTAGGATGTGTAAGCCATTCATCATACTAGAAATATAGCCTCCGTGCAAGCGCGGGGTCAGATTCGTTTTTTTTATGCTTTAAGTGTGTATGAGATTTTGTTGTTCGTATCTTGTCTAAATCTTTGTTTTTTTTGCGTATTGTAATATTGGAGTCATCACTTCCATTGGGTTCACTTCCGTTTTGTTATGTCTTCAAGTGAAGTGTGATTTTCATTAGAAAGCCGAATAAAAATTAGGAAGATTACGACATTAAGTTATGAACATAAGATAGTTTGAAGATGAGGAAGTTTAATCCCTAAAATTTTCTGTACTACTTTATGAAAAATTATAATTTATATGTAGAGATGAAATCTTTAATTTGCTTGTTGACATGGAATAATAATGTAACGTCCCGACCGCTCACGGTTAATAGGCTGCCCATGTCCGCGCTTTCAGCCCGTGGATCCCATCCCATCTGACGATCGGTTCGTTAATTTTTCCAAAGTCTCCGAATCATTGTTTACTGACCCTACAATCACCACCCAACCTTCCTCGTGTTTTGGATTCACTCGCATAGTATCGTGGACACCCTTAGAAAAAAACAAATTGTAATATTATTATATAAAATTTGGTTTCCAGTTTACAAAATCTCATATAGTTCAGTTGGTTATGTCAATCAAATAAACATTGAGGTGAAGGGTTCGAATCTCATAGCATGCAATACATCATTTTAAAAAAAAAATTGTGTGGGACCCACTTACCGCTGATGTGGCGGAAGGGAAGAAAGTAAACTCTCCTATTATAATATAGATTTGCAGATCTCATGATTGTTCCATTTAAAACATTAACATAATTTAAAACAAATTAAAAGGATCTATAATCAGAATGGTTATGAATCATGGTGGAAGATGATCTAATATTCTAAGCATTATCTTCACAAAATTGTATTTTTGGTTTTGCTCAAAAGAAGTTATGTCATGCCTGACTTTTTTTTTTTTTTTGGCACTGATATGTCATGCCTGACTACACTAATAATTTTGTATATTATAAAATTTTGTAATTGCCTCTCACTGCATGCATTTTTCCTTTCTTTACAGCTAATAAGGATTTGAATTGGGAAAAGATAGTTAATTGTTAATTTTCATAAGGGAAAAGAGTTCATTTTTCAAACCAAAGTAAACCAATCCATAAGCAACAATCCCATAACCTTAACCATATATGGATGGTATATCGTAGGCGAATTTCCGTGAACTAAACGATCTGGATTTAAAACAATCTCACAACACTAACTATGTGTAGATAGATGACATGGATCTCTAGTTTCTATTACGAACTATTTGGTATGTCTGACACTGATGGAAAAATTTAGAGGGAACGTTCGGGTACTCATTCGAGTTCGGTTCGAATCTATTCGGTTGGAATTCGATTTTTTGGATACCCGGGTTATATAAAGAAAACAATCATGTAACCTTGATAATAAGTTTAAATATTTCAATATATATTACGTCCGTACCCTTAGTTTCAATGATCCGGTCGATGATAAATCGGTAACGTCGAAGAAACGTCGGTCGTACAGATCCAACGGCTAAAAGCCGATTCAATTGCACGCCAACACTGACGTAAAAAATCAAACCCCAAGACCGACACAACCGTCTCTCGAACCCAAATTATATAAACATACATTTTATTTCTGATCAACCACTTTTGTTGCGTGTTTCATTTCTTATCTTCCACCTAAATCCAAGGGGTTTGTTCTGATCAATTGAACAGAAAAAAAAACCCAACAAATCCCTATAATCTAAACCAAATATTCATCTTTTTATATTCTGAAGATCAGAAAACCCAGTTTTTGGTGAAGTTTCATCAAGATCGGAGGACGAATCTCATTTTTATCTGCAGTTTCTTGTAAATTCTTATGATTTTTTCTCTTTATTTGGTTTAGTTTCTTTTGTTCTTGGACGGATCTGAGCCCTAGGTGTAGAAAAGTTTCATTCAATTGAATTGATATAATATGGTTATACCGAATCTGGGCTCAATCGAGAACTGGGTTTAATCGAATTGAGATAAATGGATCTTATCTTTGTTGTCTGAATCAACGACAACCTTAAAAAAACATTCTTTTGTTGTTGTCAGAAGATAATATTTGTTTTCTTCTTTTGTTTAATAGACTGAGAACTATAAGGAACAACAAGAATGAGCTCTGAGCAAAACAACAGCACAAGCCTCCCACCAACAGAGCCAAAACTCTGCGATAACGGATGCAGATTCTTCGGTTCACCCTCCAACATGAACCTTTGTTCCAAATGTTACAGAAGCCTCCGTGCCGAGGAAGATCAAACCGCTGTAGCAAAAGCAGCCGTTGAGAAATCACTGAAGCTTCCATCTTGCAGTCTCAACACCACACCAGAGCCTGTGGAAACTAAACCAGGTTTTGTGGAACCTGTTGGTGTTGTAACTGCTGAGCCTTCTTCAGCTCCTGTGGACGAGGCGGAACCATCAAAACCTGCAAGGCCGAACAGGTGTTTCAGCTGTAATAAGAAGGTTAGAGTTATGGGGTTTAAGTGCAAATGTGGTAGCACGTTCTGCGGGAGCCATAGGTACCCGGAGAAGCATGAATGTAGGTTTGATTTCAAAGAAGTTGGACGTGGTGCGTGTTATCAGATGAAATCCCCCTCTAGAGGTTCATTGTATTCACAAGGCTATATAAAGCCAGAGGTTACAAACGTGTTACACAATATACGGAGTATAGTTGAGATATTATAGGAACGTGGTTACAACAGAAATAGGATATGCTCCTATATTCTTTCAGCCTCCCGCAGTTGAAGCGTCCGAGGGTCTGACGGTGAGACTGGAACGAAATTGTTCGAAGAGAGTTGTGGGGAGTCCTTTGGTGAAGATGTCTGCATATTGTAATGCAGTAGGCACATGTAACACTTTTATTTCGCCGAGCTTGACTTTTTCACGGACAAAATGTATATCCAGTTCAACATGCTTTGTCCGTTGATGCTTGACAGGATTTGTGGATAGATAGACAGAGCCAATGTTGTCACAATACACTATGGAAGCTTTGTCAAATCGGAAGTGTAGCTCAAGCATCAGATTGCGTAACCAGCTTAGTTCAGCAACACAATTGGCCACACCTTTGTACTCTGCTTCAGAGCTCGAACGGGACACCGTGGGTTGACGTTTTGCAGACCAAGAAACTAAATTTGGACCAAGGAATACACAGTAACCAGATGTGGAGCGACGGGTGTCAGGGCAGCCAGCCCAGTCGGCGTCAGTGTAGGCCGTCATGGAGTCAGCTTTGGCTTTGTAGAACTGCTGGCCGTGATGAAGTGTACCTTTGATATATCGGATGATTCGCTTCAGGGCTTGCAGGTGTGGAACGCGTGGATCGTGCATATAGAGGCAGATTTGATGAACAGCGTATGAGATGTCCGGACGAGTAAAAGTTAAATACTGCAGAGCACCGGCTAGACTCCGGTATTCCGTTGGATCCTTGATTCTTTCTCCTTCAGTAGCGGAGAGCTTTGATTTGACATCGACTGGTGTGGATAGCGGCTTGCAGGCAAGCATGTTTGCTCGTCGGAGTATGTCCTGAGCATAAGTGCTCTGACTGAGGAAGAGGCCGTGGTGATTGAAAGTTGCCTTAATGCCGAGGAAGTGCTGGAGACGACCGAGATCAGTCATGGGGAATTCCTTCTTGAGAGCCTGGATAATCTTTTGGAGAAGTGAGTTCGTAGATGCGGTTAAGACGATGTCATCCACGTATAAAAGTATATAAGCCAGGTCATCTCCTTTCCTGAAAACAAATAGAGAAGTATCTGCCTTGCTTGTCACGAAACCCAAGTTAGTAAGATATTTTGCAAAGCGGGCATTCCAAGCACGTGGGGCCTGCTTGAGACCGTATATTGCTTTGCGCAATTTGCATACGTGATTAGGGAATTCTTTACTCCGGAAGCCAGGTGGTTGGTGCATGTAGACGGTTTCCTCCAGATCGCCGTGGAGAAAGGCATTTTTAACGTCCAACTGGTGAAGAGGCCAGTCATGTGCGACAGCAATATGGAGAACGGTTCGGATTGTAGCAGGTTTGACAACCGGACTGAACGTCTCGTCAAAGTCAAGACCAGCAGCTTGAGACTTGCCATTCGCCACTAGCCGGGACTTGTGTCTCCTGAGGACTCCATTCTCATCATATTTGTGGCGGTAAAGCCACATTGACCTGACAACATTGACATTTGGAGGACGAGGTACTAGATCCCAACTTCTAGTCTTAATCATAGCATCATATTCATCAAACATAGAGGGGTTCCAGTTAGGGTCAGCCAGAGCGTGTATATGGCTTTTTGGAATTGGAGATTGAGTTGTTGTGTGGAGGGAAAGGATTGGTTTTGGTTTGCGAATGCCTGATTTTGCTCTAGTGGTCATTTGATGAGTAGGCTGAGGAACCGGAATGGCAGGAGCGATAGAAGATGGTGGGGGAGTTGGGAGAAGAGGGGTTTGTAAGATCTTTTGGAATACAGGGGAAGGCTCTTCTCGATTATCCAGGAAATGATAGTTTGAGGTTTGTGAAATGGTAGTGGCTGCAGGGAATTTGTTTTCATCAAAGTACACGTGTCTTGAGAGAATGATCCTCTTCGTTTTTAAATCAAGACAACGGTAACCTTTATGGTTGGAGGGATAGCCAAGGAAGAGGCAGGGAGTGGAGCGGGGCTGAAGCTTAGGAAGTGAGGAGTAGTTGATGTTAGGAAAGCAGAGGCAGCCGAAAACTCTTAGATGGTCATAGGTGGGGATTTGATGATATAAAAGAGTGTGAGGGATCTGATGGTTGATTGCCGCAGATGGAAGTATGTTGAGGATATGTGCAGCAACATGGAGAGCTTCAGCCCAATAGCAAGGAGGAAGGCAAGCCTGAGACAACAAGGTTCTGATGGCATTATTAAGAGTTCGGATCATCCGCTCAGACTTACCGTTTTGCTGAGACGTATGGGGACAGGAAAACCGAACTGTAATGCCATGAGTATTGAAGTGGTTGTGAAAGTGGGAGTTGTTATATTCACCTCCATTATCACATTGGAAATGTTTGATGGTGGAGTTGAATTTGTTTTTGACAAGTGCTGTGAAGTGAAGGTATTTGGCAAAGACATCACTTTTCTTTTTCAGCGGGTAAACCCAGACATAATGAGTATATTGATCCATGAATAAGACATAGTAGCGTAAGCCACTCATGCTTAATTCAGGAGAGGACCAGACGTCAGAATGGACGATATCAAAGGGAAATTTGGCCGTAGAATGTGACTGTTCGAAAGGTAATTTAGTCTGTTTGCTGAGAAGACATGGTTCACAAGATGAAGGAAAAGACTTTTTATTGAGTTCAATTGAATTGGAAGAACAAAGAGATTGCAAAACAGATTTATTTGTGTGGCCAAGACGTTTGTGCCATAAAAAAGGAGAAGCCGCCAAAAGAGCAGTAGAGGTGGATGGCGACTTGATTTGAAGAGAAGCAGGCAGGCGGTATAAGTCGCCGGAGCTTTCACAGCGGAGCAGGGTGTTCTTGGTTTGAAGATCCTTCACAGTAAAACCAAAAGGATCAAAACTTACAGAGCACCAATTGTCACGCGTAAACTGACGAACAGAAATCAAATTTTTGATAATATGAGGTGTGACAAGGATATTTGAAAGCTTAAGAGGACGAGAGGAGGTATGTATGAAAGAGGAACCAGTAGATTGAACGGGTAACCTGGAACCATCGCCCACGATGATTGAGTGATTGATGCTACAATTTTGATTAGAGTTGAGAGTACCTGGGTTGTTGGAGATGTGAGATGTGGCGGCGGAGTCCATGAACCAGTCAGCGATGCTCCCGTCGGGAAGAGTCTCTGTTGTGTAAGCCTCATTGTACGGTTGAATGGCAGTCAGCTGAGCTTGATGCTGCTGTGGGAGGGCCGGTCTGGGAGACGGTATCGAGTTAGCATATGGGCCACGGTTAGTGGGCTGCTGAGCAAAGGGGGACCAATTTGCAAATTGAGTGGGCCAGGGTCCCATTGGGCCCAAGTGTGACCACATGTGGGGAGGAGCCCAGTAAGAGTGATTTGGGCGAGATTGATGAGGTTGTCGTCCCCGAGAACGATTGCCTCGGCGATTGCCCCGGAAATTATTACGGGACTGTTGATGACGACGAGGTTGCGAGGTTGATTGAGTACCATCCGTTTGGTGGGTTGCTGTTAAGGCTGAGGAAGAAGAAGATGTGTCCTTGTGCGAAGGGAGAGGTTGACGAAGGGACTTCTTCAGACGCTGTTCTTCCATTTCCAGCATCGATTTTGCATTATCAAACGAAGGGAGTGGGTCTTTGTGCTTGATGACGTTGATGATATTGTCGTATTTCTCATTCAACCCATTAAGAAGGTACATAACGAGAGTCCGTTCGTTGACGGGAGCATCAACATTGGAGAGAAGATCGGAGAGAGATTTGAGTTTGAGTATACTCCTGGATGGATTGGTCGCCGATTTCAGTCGTGCGAAGTTCATTGTCGAGTTGAATGGCCCTTGCTTCTTTGTTGTTGCGAAACTGATTTTCAACACGCAACCATACATCACGTGCAGTGCCGCCGGTTTGAAAGCTGGAGCGGAAGAGCGGTTCGGCAAGAGTGCCGTAAATCCAGAGTTTGACAAGGCCATCACGCTTATGCCAATTCGTATCGTCAGCGCATGTGGGTTGGAGGGTGCCATCGAGATGGCCTTGGACATCAAAGGTTAAACAGTGAGTCAAGAATAACTCTCTCCAAGCATCATAATTATGGTCGCTGAGATTTAGCGTAATGGGTATGTGTGATTTGATGTTTGTCACACCAAAAGCACGTTCAAGAGCAGGGGGCTGAGCCATAGCGAAGAGATGGTGAGGAAAGAGAGAGAGATAGAGATAGAGAGAAATGGATCGTAGAAGAGAAAAAAAAATTTTAATAAGCTACCTAGAGCTCTGATACCATGTTATCAGATGAAATCCCCCTCTAGAGGTTCATTGTATTCACAAGGCTATATAAAGCCAGAGGTTACAAACGTGTTACACAATATACGGAGTATAGTTGAGATATTATAGGAACGTGGTTACAACAGAAATAGGATATGCTCCTATATTCTTTCAGTGCGATCGCAAAGGCGAATCCTGTGGTTAAGGCTGATAAAGTCCAGAGGATTTGAAGAAGACAAACTTATTTTATAAGTAGTACTTTCGGTTTCTTCTGTCTGCATTTGATAGTTTCTTCTTCCAGGGAATATTGATGTTATATTGATGTTGGGGTTCCATGAATCAAAATGAAAGTTACTGCTCTTGGTTTTCTCATCAGTCTTTTAGTACTAAAATAGAGCCTGCCTCTGCTCGTATACTCTATAAAACCAAACTAAAATCTCAAGGTTTTAAACATTTTTATAAGAAGTTCTGATTTTGGTTTCGCCTCATGTTCGGTACCTAGGATTAGCTTAAGTTGGTTCATCATTAAGTCATATGATTAACAATGAAAGTGAGAAGATTAATATAATACTAGGTTAAGATCGGGATGATCATTGTATATATGTATTATTATTTATTTTATATTTTTACTTATTTTAAAATAATAAATACATATTGAATACTTATGAATTTATGACTTACTGTATATTTAATTAAATTAGTGTGAGTACATAAATCAAAACATTTATTCTTCTTTGTTTATAGTTCTTTTATTATAAATAAATTCAAATAATTTTTTTATTATATTTTATATTGTATATAATTAAATTTAAATTTATTTTAATATATATATATATAATATTTTTACGTTGGTTATTTATTAAATCAAGCTTTTTATTTATATAGTTTTATAATCATTGTATTTTTATAGCGAAAATTTTATTATTGATACATTAAATTTCCATGTGATTTTTTTTTCTAATGACTTCTATATTAAATAAAGAAAAATTAAAAGAGTTATTGAGAAAAAGACACAAATAGAACAGAGTTATCGGATAAATAAAAAGATGGGAGATCTAAAGAAAGATGGGAGACAGTTACCAACGTGAAGTGGTTGCAAAGCAGGGAGAAAGAAATTTACAAACTACCTAGACCAGAGGGCAACTTAAGTCTTCTCCAAACATAGCACCTCTGTTTTTAAGGCTGTTGATAAATTTTTTAATAGTTTGAGGATTCTTTGCCGAGTTATATTTGGAGAGCTAGTAGGAGGCCCGACTTAACACTATAATAGGCCGATGAACAAATTTATTTTTATGTATTATAGTTTATTATACATAAAATTTTGGGCCCTTCTTATAAAGACAAAACAATTTTTTGAAATTTTTTTGTACAAATTTATGTGATTTAGGGTGGTTCTGTGCATATGCCATGTTTACCTCCCCTCTAAGCCGACAATGGGTAGAAGTAGCGATGAAGACGGTTGTTACGTTCTGACCAGACCGCATAGATTATAGAATGCCAAAAAAGAGCAATTTTCCTGATGATTTCAGAAGTAGTCAAGAGCATCGACGTGATGATTATATCCTAAGACGTAGGTGGATTCTCGAATCCCTGTTTTTGGAGAACGTTTCAATATGGGATGTTTAATAGTCATTGTAATTTATAATCATTTCTAATAATTCAATGCAAAGTTCGAAATTAAAATATTAAGTTTTCAATATTTTTTCACTGTAAATTTTGAAATTAAAATATTTATGTATTTTAGATGATATGTAGTTTAAATTAAATGTTATTAATATATATATATATATATATATATAATTTCAATTATAATAAATGGGATTTTCTACTCATATGATTTTATAATCATTTGTATCTTGTTATCGCAAAAAAATTTAACTGTTGATCACAAAATTTTCAAAGTGTGATTTTTATCGGTTTTTGTAATATATAATCATTTTTAAAAATTCTGAATATAACATATAAAATCTAAATTTTATTATATGGTTAATTTGATTATTTAATTTATTTTAATAAATATTAAATTAAATATAATTTTTTATCAATCTTAATTATTCAAAATCATTAATTTCATATATATATATAATAACATTATATATATATATATATATTTAATAACATCAAGTAATTTTGTTGTTTTTGTAAGGATTGAATGAAAATATTAGTAATTAGTTTTATGGTTAATTTAATAAAAAATATAATATATGTCTAGCTGAACCAACATATTTCTGTAAAGATTTTTAAAAATATTCTATTGATGAAAAATGCAATACTTCAAAAGTTGTAATGCTTCTCAGTAATATATAATGAATTTTGGTTTAGTTAAATAAACACCACAACTAAATTGTGCAGCATACACACATGACCCATGCATAACAATATGCATTAACTCACATGTACATACATATATTATTTATTATATATTTATTTTTATATAAGTTATATATGCATGGGCTCTTAAATATTAACTATATTTATGTATCTAAATAGTATGACCATACTTATATCTAGTTTATTATATATATATTATGTTTATATACTAGTATTGTCAATTAAGTTATATATTATGCATAATATATTACTATCATATCGTATAATATGTTTGCTAATTATATATATATATATGTGTGTGTGTGTGCGCACGCGCTTGCGTTTTGTTTTATTCATTGCATGTGTTAGCATGTATGTATATTTATTATTCATTATACAGATATTTATTAGCCCTATTAGTTATGTATGCATGCGTTGATAAATATTCATGCACTCCGACATTCCCCTCAATAGTCGAGTCACGCCTCCTATAAAATCCCGGAGAATCACCAAAACCCTCAACCATATCGATAAGGCATCATGAGTTCAACAGACTCTTCACCTCATCCAGACGATCTTCTGATCGATGCACCTAAGCCTCCGGTCTCGCCATCTCTCACATTGCCACCCCCATCCATTGACTTTGGCATTCCACCAACCGCAGAAGAGATCAAGGCATATGACAAACTGCCACTTTGTCCTAAAGCGATTTCAGACTACGTCTTTCACCGCATAGGAAACAATCTTGGCCTCTACGAACCTTTCATGGACCGGATCTACAACTACCTCAATGACAGGCTGGGGAACGGACACCCGCCCGTCGAAGCCTCGACCAGTCGTAAGCAGAAAAAGAAACCAAAGTATTAGAAAGTTTGTAATTTATACAAATAGAATAATCAGTTTCTTAAAAACCGACGTTTAATATAACCTAAATCTTAGGGTGTCTTATTGAAACAAAGATTTGAAAGTATTTTTTTTTCTCAAATCCCCTTACTTATTGAATATATCATTTATAAATTTTATATAAAATTTAAGCTTATTGGATTAGTCATTTGTACAAGTTCTCCCAAATTCCAACTTATTGAAAAATATGAATTTTGTCAATTAAATCTATCAAATGAGCTTTGGTGAGATTTGGATTACATTTTATAGTGAAAAATACGAAATTAAAATACCACCGCTTATGATGGTATTTGAACTTTTGTTTTTTTTTTGAAAAAAAAAATCATTCACATTTTAAAAAAAGAAAAAGAAACACTTTAAAATGAAATAAAAATAAAAATTATTTAAGAATAAAATTTCAAAAACTTATATATTTATTTATTTCATAAAAGGATAAAATATCAAATTATAATAATAAAAAGAATAAAACTATCATTTTTTTAAAATATTTAAAATTAAAAAATATTTTTTTCAAAATCTCTGAAATTTTTTCAAGACCACCATAAACTTTGTAACAATTTTTTTTTTTAATGATTTTCTCAAATCTCGGATTTTTTTGGATTTACTCAAATCTTGAATTCTCTCAAAATTCTTAGTTCAATAAGCCCCACTTAGTGACAAAGTCATAAACTTAGCAAATTTATTACTACATTGTAATGGTTGGCTACTAATCTGAAGCCATGATCAAGCTTTTGAATGTATCTGATCCCGTATCTTGCGGCAATTACGTCGAATAGAGTTAATCAAAAACTAAGATCAACTTAATATCAAGATAGTATTCTTAACGTATCAACGTCGAGCTCGAAACAATGATCAAAATGAAAGCACCTAAGTTCGCAAAAAAAACAATTTGTAACCAAAACATGTACAAAGCATCAAACCAAGCAAAAATATATGACACTTAAGCGACGTGGACATGGTATCATAAACTATGCACCAAAAAAGGCTCATCAGGCCCGGTTTATTTAACATTGTTCAAATATTTAAAAAATAACAAAAGGAAAAGCGACAAAAAAAACAAGAACAAAAATGAGGAGATCCACAAACTCCAGTGACTTGAACTCAATCTTCTCCTCTGGCGACGTGTTCACCATCTTCAGCCTGATGCGCCTCTTGTTGGATTTCGGGAGGAGATGAGTGCTGAGAGAGGAGATGAGTCTAGCAAGCTTCACTGTTTAATTAACAAGGAGAATATTATGTCCAAAAGGAATACTACCTCCGTTTCGATTTAGTTGTCGTTGTAGAGAAATTTTTTTGTTTCAAAATAAGTGTCGTTTTATAATTTCAATGCAAAATTTATTAGTTTTATTTGTTATTCTATTTTTCTATTGGTTGAAATGTGGTTAAGTGTATAGGTAATTGTGTTTTTATCTAGAAAATATGTAAAATTAAATGGTTTCTTAATCTGCGTGTAAAAACCTAGAACGACAAGTAAAACGAAACGGAGGGAGAAATACATTAAAACCATAAACTGCAGCTCAAATACTCTTTCGTTGGAGCCGGCCCTGAACAGAAGTTGGCTGATGAGGTCTTGGGTTCAAGGCCAGTCCAGTTCTCTTCTTTTTAACATTTTTTTTGGCTGATGCGATCTTGGATTCGAGGCTAGTCCAGTTCTCTCCTTTTTAAAAATTTCTTTAAAAAAAATATTTAATAGGCCCAATAATTATTTTTGGCTTCTAGTCTACAGATTTCTAAGACCAGTTCTGCTCTTCTCAACATACATTTCCTCAAGTTGCATCAGAACAGAAGAAGTTGCCATTTCCGAACAACTTTTGTACCTATAAGCCACTACCAGAAACATCTACCAATAACTCATCGTCAAAACTAGAACGTGGTATGGTCATTGGTTGAGATGGTTATGAAGGTGTATGAAGGTTTGTCACGAAGGGGAAGGAGAATTTTTTTTTTCTTTCTATTGTTTAGTAGTATCTTTAAATAAATATTTTGCAAACAATATTTGATATAATCAAATTCGCATTACATAAAATATAGAAACGAAATAGTTATATAAGATTGGGTTTACATTGATATGGTTGTGAACAAAAGACGACAGTAAGATCTTATAACTTTGGATAAGGACATTTGCGATTGGAATTGCAATCTTCTAGGTTTATGAAACATTGATCAGGCACCGGATCATTCTTGCAGCACCAACAATCATGTCCAAAACAATTGTAAGGGACACACTTTGGTGGAAGATTTATCTTGCTCGAACTCTCTATTTCTCCAGCCTCCAACTGCCTGCCTACACATTTGAAACCAACATATTTGCCAATTATTGACAATGACAAAAAAAAAAAAAACAAAGAGACATGTGGTATACATACATGAAGAAACTTATACGTACATTGATGTAGTGCAAAGAGGGAGAACATGAATATGCATATGAAAGTGGTCTTTGAAATCATTTTTGATTGGCTTAGATGATTGTTTAATGTATTTCTCTATTTAATTAACTTATTTTAAAACAGTATGTGATGTTTGGTTTGTGGTCAATTCGCCACATTTATAGTGTTTTGACTGAATTCAAAATCTCTTGCATTTTGATGATCATCTTAAAGAGGTCAAATCATCCTATATATATTAATTGAGAACTCACTTTAGTGATTTTGCTTATGTGTCGATCACTGGTGAAGTTTTGAAAAAATGTTATAATTTGATTGGTCGATACTTTTTAATTTTTAATTATTTTATTTATATATAAAATATATGGTAAGTCTATAACTAATTAATATTACTTACCAAAGAATCTAAATGATATTACAAACAATAATTTATGGTAACTAATTGTCAAAATTATAGAAAAAGTAATAAAGTTTAATTAATTTTTTCTTATATTTTTAAACCATTTAAAACAATGAATAATTTTCAATAGAAATAAATATAAATAATTTCATACTGTGTTGAAAAAATTATATTCTTATACAGATTATTATAATAATATTAATGTTTTATATCCTTCTATATATTAATTGAGAAGTCACTTTAGTGATTTTGCTTACGTGTCGATCACTGGTGAAGTTTTGAAAAATTGTTATAATTTGATTAATCAATGCTTTTTAATTTTTAATTATTTTATTTAGATATAAAGTATATGGTAAGTTTATAACTAATTAATATTACTTACCAAATAATCTAAATAATTAAAAACAATATTTATGGTAAATAATTTTCAAAATTATAGAAAGAGTAGTAAAGTTTGATTAATTCTTTCATATATTTTTAAACCATATAAAAGAATGAATAATTTTCAATAGAAATTAATATAAATAATTTCATACTGTGTAGAAAAAACTATATTCTTATATAGATTATTATAATAATTATTAATATCTTATAATGATTATATATAAATTTTATATTTTAAATCAAAAAGTCATTTGTTATTGCTTCCAAAATTATTTTATCATAATTTTAAAAGTTTTTATAAGAGCACATAAAATAAAAATCGAAATTATATATTAAACGATAAGTTACTTAAGTGATTTTTTCGATTATTAGGAAAGTCTAAAAAAATTATTAGATCTAAAAATTAAAGGTAAAACTAAAAATAATTAATATCAGTTGTCAAATAATCTAAATGATATTACATATAATGATTTATGGCAAATAATTGTTAGAATTATAGAAAGAGTAATTATTTCTCAAGATAAAAAAGTACTAATGTTTAATTAATTCTTTTTATAGTTATAAACTACATAATAAACAACATTATTTATATATAAATGACTGTAATAATTTTATATTTTACAATATATTCGTATATAAGTAATGTTAACTATTAATGACCGATGAAGTTCATATATTTTTATAAATCGTTTATAAATTTTTTTCTTAGAAGAATAAAATTATTTATTATAGATCCTAAAATCATTTTATGAAATTTTAAAACTATTTATAAGAGCATATAAATTATTTATAGAAGAAAAATAGAAATTTTGGGAAAGGAGAAATTTGCAATAGAAAATATTTTATTTTTTTAATTCAAAAATAAATAAAAGTAATATGATAATTATATATTTATATAAACGTGTGAGTATTGCAATGTACACTGAAAAATATATACATTAGTCGTTTAATATATGAATTTTGAAGATTGGATGAATTATATTGAACGGAGCATGTGAAAGAGTTGCAATTATAAAATGTTTTGAATTTAAGTCAAATATAGCATAATATAGCAAATAAATTAATATGGTGATTGAAAAGAGATTCTAAGATGGGTATTTGATTGATTATGTGATTGGTATTGATATTTAAAGAGAGATAGAAAGATCTAGCAAAAAATTATGTAAGAAAATTAGAAAGACATTAGCAATTAACAATGCATGTTAAAATGTGATGAAAAGAAAGAAATGCTATAAAATAAGAAGAAGTTAAATTTAATGCATAATATATGTTGGAGAAGTTAATGTAATAATTGCATATATAAATATTCATCAGTTATTTCATCAAATTTATGAGATCTTCGCAACTAAAAATTAATTTGCATTAAAATTGAATAAAATGATAGATAAGATAATGTGAGATTATAAAGTGTTTTAAAATTGTTTTTAGGTTCACTAATAATGAGTTTGCTAACCATATGATCAAATTATAAAATAGTTTTTAGTGATTTTGATTAGTATTACTAAATTATCACTAAATCTCTTGTTTCCAAAATTGAGTACTGAAATTTTAGATTTTTAATTATTTAGAGTTAAAATTATCTTTTTATTTTTTCTAATTATACAAAATTATAGTATAATATATATATATATATATATATATATATATATATATATATATATATATATAAAGATATATATATATTTACATAATATTTATACCCGCAAATTTGCGGGCAGCCACCTAGTATACTATGATCAAGTAGGAAAATAATAATGCCATTCAATATTAGTCAAGTGCTATATATCATCAATATCGTTTATATATTATTTGAGAAACGTTACAACTTTTGAGCTATAACATGTCACCACTAGAAAAATCCTTATTATCTTTATAGAGATATATGATTCCCTCTAGACGTATACTATATTTTTTTATTAAATTAACTATAAAATAAATTATTAATATTTTTCATTCTTTCCTTTATGAATAATAAAGATTTAATAAAAAATTGTTTGTCCTCTCTTCTTTTTGTTTAACTTTATATTATTAAAATAAATTTTAAAATCACATTAACCATATAATCAAAATTTATATTTTTTTGTATATGTTATATTTTGAATTTTTAAAAATAACTATACATTACTGAAACCGATAAAAAACCCCACATAATTTTTGTGATAAATAGTTTAAATTCTTGTTATAACAAGATACAAATGACTATAAACGATATGACCACTAGAAAGTCTCATTTAATAGGTATTCAAATTACTATATGTATATATTTAATAACATTTAAATTCAAATATATACCATATAAAAATAGATGAATAATTTAGTTTCAAATTATGCATTGAATTTTTGAAAATGATTATAAATTACTATAAATATTAAATTTTATACATTGAAAATTATGTTATCAATTATTTAAAAAATATTAAAAAAATTAAAATGTTCATAAAACCATATGAGTATGAAGCTTCATTTAACAAATAGACAAAATTAAGAATGTAGTATATATATATTAATATCATCTAAATTTAATTATATACCATACAAAATTGACTGTTTGAATTTTTTTTACCATAAAATGATTGTAATAAGCAAGAATAATTATTTTGATTTATGTGTTCACGCTAATTTAATTATATGTGTAATACTTATTTATTTTTTAAATTATTCAATAGATATTTATTAATTTATAATATGTAAAATAACGGAAAATAATTAATAATACATAAAATTATTTTTTATATACAATGTTTATTCCGCGCAATGCACAGTATTAACCTAATATAGTGTTATTTTGAAACACAATAAAGTCTTCTTGCACATAAATTCATTTATATAATCTTTAAATTTATATATATTACAGAAAAATAGGAAAGAGAGAGGTAAGATTAGTGATGTTTCTAAAAACAGTTATTAGCAAAAGAAATGATAAAAATGAAAAAGTAGGAGAGTGATTATAGAAAAAGTCAGTTATCTTCATTTGTTTATATTCTATTGGCTCAATTATATTTAGAAAAATAAAAATATTTTTTCTCACTTAATGCTAATTAAATATCAATAAAAACTAGTCTAGATATTTTGTGTGAGAGACTATACAATGATGATGCTCTAAATATAAAATGTCATCTAATATAGTCAAATGATTTACTTTTCAAACTTTTGCATATTAATATATATATATTAATTGATAAGAAACACACAAGTATGAATTTAATTTTGTGAACTTACATTTTATATTATGAAATTTCTTATAAAAAGATTAAATTTGTTTGTCACATATATAAATTTTAAAAGGAAACTTATAGTATCATTAATCAGAGTAAAATATTATTAAAGAATTAATCTTTTAAAATAAAATAAAAATTCATTTTTAACCAATGTTTTTAAAAAGTATATTAAAAATTCTGGAACTATTTTTCAACAAAAAATCATTATATATGTATATATATATATATATTATTTTTTTATTTCAGAAAACTCTTCCAAATTAATAGTTAAAACAACCATAGAGTTAGTATAAATAAATATGTTTATATTTTCTCTAGCTTCATAAATAAACTTGCTTTATCTTCTTCGTAAAAAACACTACAAGATGCTGCCGCAATACCGACGGCCCTTTTCGTCGGAATTTCGTCGGGAATAGCTATTCCCGACGAAATTCCGACGAAAAAGGCCGTCGATATGGCTTCGTCGGAAACTCAAATGTCGTCGGGAATCCGTCGGAAAATTCTGACGGAATTCCGAGGATTTCCGACGACTACAATTTCCGACGCCGTCCCGACCAAATACCTGATCGGAAAATTCTGTCGGAAAG
>CAJHQP010009654.1:0-21572 GCA_905132765.1 Moricandia arvensis
TACATTTATCTAATGTCGCCTAATGTATGTTTATTTTAGAATATATTGAACGATATTCCCCATTAAATCTGGAACGTAGGACATAATTTCAATATTAGTTTATGTTATACAACAAATATGTAATTTTTCTGATATTCTATTTGATTTACGAAAACACAGCGTATGAACCATATTTTTGAATGTGTAGTACTGAACTATAGTCTATATTAACTTGAATTAAATAATATTTTATACTATATTTTTTGTAACTCAGTATATCTAAACTTCCAATTTTTTTTATATAGAAAGATCTAAACTTAAAACAAGAAATATTTTCAAAATATAAATTTAAACATATTATGTTTGGTTGAAAAATAAATGGGAACAAATTTAGATTTTGAAAATATGAAAATGGAGGATTTTGTGCCAAATTTTAAACCTATGTTTACATTTTGAAAATAATTTAAATATAAAGGGGAGTAAATCTAAAATTTTAAAGATAAATGGGAGAAAATGTAGATTGAGATCTTAAATATTAAAATTTGAATGTTGTTTAACAAAGATTTTGGAAACAATATTAATCTTTTGTTTATTAAATCTATCATAAAATAACTTTAAATCACATATTTAATAAATATAAGACATATTGTACAAACATATTTAAGCATGGGCATATAAGTCGACAACCGAAAAGCAAACTGAAAAGGAATAAAAAAATTAAACCAAATCCGAATTAATGTTCACAAACATATGAACTGTTCATATATATTTGGAACAAAAAACAACTGAAACCAAATCAGAACCAAACCGAAAAACGGGTGGGCATTCGAATATAAGAATATAGTTTATATACCTAAATTTTTTAGTTATGTTTAATTTTAATATTATCAGATAATCCAAAAATATTATTTACGAACCGAATGACCCGAAAAACAGTATTACCCTATTCTATTTATCCAAAATATTTAAATTATCATAATTTCTCAATATAATAGAATCACCCACATATTTTTAGCCAAAATATTCATTTTTCTGAGTTTGGTGATATTTTTATCATAAAAGATTTATAATGTGATTTTTTTCAAAATTATTTGAAATTATCCAAAAGACGGAAAACTAAACCATAACCGAATTAAACTCAAATTTATATCGGATTTCTAACTTTTTTATCTAAACGAAACCGAAAACTAAAATAAGTAAACCAAAGCTAATGTTTTCTATATCTTTTAAACGGCAACTGAACTAGAGCCGAACTAAAAATCAAAAAAAAAATTTGGAACCAGACTGAAAACCAAACGCATACCTAAACAGTGAACAAACATACAAAATAATAAATTTATCAACAAAAATAATCCCGCACTTTGAAAGCGCGGATCAAAATCTAGTCTATATTATTAAAACTGAAGTACCTTTTGATATTGTTTGGAAACATGAATAGCAGTATTAACAAAATTTATGTGGAAACATAAATAGCAGTATAAAGAAATGAGTATGTTTGGAAACAAGAATAGCAATATTAAATACTTCATTTAATAATTCTTTTAATTTACAGATTCTGTCACTGCATTTAAAATTATTACAAATAAGTTATTACAGTTCCAAATCTTAATTAACCATATCAAGATCCATATCTTGACTGTTAAATCATTTTAATTATATCGGTATTATGTTTTAACAGCTATAACAAAATTATTCAGTCACTCGAATGTTACTCAGTCAGACTGGTTTAATATACTACATCAAATTGCATCAAGTTATTAGACTTTAAATAATATTATGTACAAATAAACAAAAATTATTATCAAACATCTAAAATATATTCTATTCTAAAGGTAATTTACAAAAATAAAAATATACATCAGCATTTTTTTATAAAGAGAGTGGTTTATGAGTTTATGTGGAATACAAGTTAAATCAAACATCCCGCAGAGACGCGGGTCAAGTTCTAGTAAATATTATAGATTTGGACTGAGTTCTAGCAAGACATTTGATATTTGTAAGTCTTTATAGTACTTGAACCTAAAAGGCTTATAATATATTTTCTGGTTATAAGCCAATATAATTAAATTTTTATTAACTGAAAAAATCTTAATAGAAAAATGAAGTTTTAAAATAAATTTACAATTATGTAATAAATATTTTGTAAATATTTCATCCTGCACAAGGTGCGGATCACTATCTAGTCGAAGGATTATTTTGAATCTTATCTTTCCAAAACTCGCTTGCCACTAGATCACCCACATGTGGTTTAAATAGTTTTTAACAAAAAGATAATGGTAATTAACTAAAAATGATTATCTATATTTTTCAACAAAAAGAGGATCATGCCCGTTATATTTGTCAACAATGTTCATGTTAGCATTAGTATTGTTTTGTTTTCCTTTTCAATTCTTTTCATTTCAGTTATATTTTTGTCTCATATTTGTTAATCTCAATAGGATTTGTGGCTCAAATCTATAGACAGCACATAATAATTTTGATTAAAAATATATATATGTTAAATAATGGAGTTGCAGACTATTGGAAACAACAAAATTCATTGCAAAAAGAGACAAGAAATTTCAACTCTTTTGGTGATTTCAGAATTTTCAGTGAATCTAAGAATACTTTAGATACTTGGATCAAGTATGGTACTGAGATTCATTACTAGGTAGGCTTTGTGTAGTTACTGAATCTTGTTGTAAAAAAGGTGGAAAAAAGCAGGAGAACAACTATATAGCCAGAGAAAAAAAAACTATATAGGCAGTGTAATAATTTTGACAAATTTTATGTAAAAGAGATTTTTCTCAGAAAAGAACACAATTTATTTTACTCTGGATATGTTTGTTTTCCTCTCAATCTATCACGAGAGCCTTAAACTAATTTAATTCTGTTAAAGTTCCTCTTTAGTTTCTTAAAAAAAGTTCCTCTCTAGCAGATGAAAGAAGGCACCAACTTAATGAAAAATCACATATAGTAAAATGATAAAAATATATATATTTCATTTTTTCACCAAAATTAATTAGATATTGTATGTCTGAGTTGAGAAGATAATTTATAATCCAACGTCAGTAACTAGCTAGTTCCTTTGTACTTGATGAAACTTTTGCACCGTGAAGTGCCCCTTTTCTTCGTGTTCTTTATGTCTTTTGTTCCTTTTCTTCTTTTTTTTTTGATAAAACTTCCTTTTCTTCTTCTTTTGATTACTTCTCAAGTTCTCTGTTGGGATTATATTTTTGTTCAACTTTAGTTGAGAATCCTGACATAATTTCTGGATCACTCCTTTGTTTTTGATTTTTAATAGTAGATACAAAACCTTTCGTCTCCTCTCAAACTCTTTCCATATTTTATTGTTGTTGTAATGTATTAGTCAACAAAAAGGGTTAAAATTTTAATCTAGTTGAGCAGCAATTGGACCCTTATTATTGCATGCTTAAAAAGAATGACATTTCAACTCCTCTGGCTGATGTATTACCGAATTACCAGTTATGCCTTGAGCACATCTTATCTCAAAATCTCAAGCTTCGACCTAAATACGTGAAACGGAACTCTCAAATTTTTCTCTCCTATGTACTCAGTGCACGATATGGTATAAGAGAAGTATAAAGCGTCCATTCGAATGAATCGTTAAAGAGAAAGTCTGGAGACAACTTCCATATGTTTAGGATATATCTTACGTAAATTTTGCTAGTCGTTAGTTGGATAAGTTTTAAGGCTCATAAGCAAGCTTAGTTATTATACATTTAAAAAAAAATTGTTATATAGTGTAGTGAATCACTTCTCCCTAATCTGAATCATGAGCTCGCGATTACTCTCTTGTGTTTAACCTCACACCTCTCACGCTCCCCTTTGCAACCAAGAACGAACAAGAATATGAAAACACACACAGATTTTTTGCCCAGTTTGGGATTCGATGTGATCCATACGTCTGGGTGCTGGACGGCAAATAGCAAAACAATTCAACTCAATCACTCCAAGAGAATGTACAAAGAAAGATGAATCCAATCTAGGTTTGATAACGCAGGTATGTAAAACTCAAAGAAACTCTTCTTATTCAAACTCTCAATGCTTTAGAAAAATTCCTCAAAAACTAAAGCTTATAAAACTCTTAAGGATGCAACACTCTTGCATCTCTTTTATATATATATATATATATCACATTATTCCTAAACTCATTAGGACTTGTATATCGTTTGGATAACTCTTATCTAAACTAGGATTTAGATAACTTGATACTCAAGTTACTTTCAAGTTTATCTCCAACATTCTCCCCTTTAAACTTGAGAATAACTTGAGTAACATCTTGAACTCCTACTAGCTCTCTCATATCTTTGTACTTGAATCTCCCAAGTGCTTTTGTTAAAATGTCGGCTCTCTGTTCATCTCCTGGTACATGCTGAACATCGATCAAGCCATTCTCCACACATTCACGGATAAAGTGATAACGCCTATGTATGTGTTTGCTGTGTCCGTGAAAAACCGGGTTCTTCGTAAGGTCTAAAGCCGACTTATTATCTACTAAGACCACCATCTTTTCACATGATCATCCAATGATTTCTCCATTCAGATCTTGAAGCCAAATCGCTTGTTTAGCTGCTTCAGTAGCCGCCATGAATTCAGCTTCACAAGAAGATAATGCCACTGTCTCCTGCTTACTTGAGCACCACGTTATCGGACTATTATCCAGATAGAAGACATGTCCAGCAGTGCTACGACCATCATCTTCATCCACGGCATGTGAGCTATCACTGTGACCTCTCACCTCAGCCTTGACTCCTCGTCTGAACACAAGACCATATGCTAATGTTCCTTGCAGGTACCTAAGTATCTGCTTCAGCGCTGCGTCGTGTGACTCCTTGGGTTGTTGCATGTATCTGCTCAAGACACCAACGCAATAAGAGATGTCCAGTCTAGTATGGAGCAATTACCTGAGACATCCGATGTTTCTTCTGTACTCCTTTTCGTCTATGTTCTTTTCATCACTTCCCTTTGAGAGTCGTAGACCTGGATCCATTGGTGCATGAACTATATTGCAATCGTCCATCTTAGTTTCACTTATGATTTTCTTCGCATATCTTTCTTGATTTAGAGTAATCCCATGCTCAGTTTGACACACCTCAATCCCAAGATAATACGTCAACTTTCCTAAGTCCCTCATATCGAATCTGTTAGACATTCTCTTTTGAAACTCATGTATTGCTTCCATACTTGTTCCAGTGACTAAAAGATTGTCTACGTATACTGTTACAAGAAGAATCTGGTCCTTTGCTTGACTCCGGTATAGTGCAGGCTCTTTAGAACACTTCTCAAAGTTAAGTTGCTCGAGAACTTTGTTTAGCTTCTCATTCCATGCCCTTGGTGCTTGTTTCAAGCCATAAAGGGCCTTTTTACAGCTTATACACCTTATCCTCCTTTCCTTTGGTTATATATCCTTCAGGTTGTGAAACATAAATAACTTCCTTGAGATCACCATGTAGAAAAGCTGTTTTTACGTCTAAGTGATGTACTTCCCACCCGTTGGATGCTGCTAGAGCTAATATAAAACGGATGGTCTCAATGCGAGCCGCTGGGGCAAACACTTCCTCATAGTCAATACCAAGCCTCTGTATATATCCCTTTGCCACAAGCCGAGCCTTAAACTTGTTAATACTTGCATCAGCGTTTCTTTTGATCTTAAACACCCATTTTAGACCTATTGCTTTCGCTCCACTAGGAAGATCCACGAGCTCCCATGTTTTATATTTCTCTATTGACGTGATCTCATCATCACAAGCATCTCTCCAAACCTTTTCTTTACTTGCTTCGTTGTAACTCAATGGTTCATCATTAATGAGTATTAATAGATGCTCGATCTCGTCATCAGATTCTGCTAACAATATGTAATCATCTAGATAACTCGGTTTCTTGTGTTCACGTTTTGATCTTCTTGGTATGGCATGATCAGGTGTTTCATAAGCTTCATGGTGATCTTCTGGAGCCATTTCCTCATTACTGTCCTCTTCGTAGGGTTCAGCATCTTCTTCGTCCATACCTTTATTCCCAGAGTCTCCGAGGGAAAGTTCAAACATTCCAGGTTCACTGTCAGATTCTTTCTCAGTTTCCCTCCAGTTCCAAACTTGGTTCTCATCAAAAACTACATCCCTATTCACCACAATCTTACGGTTTGTAGGGTCAAGTAGTCTATAAGCCTTAGATCCTGGCTCGGTTCCAAGGTCTACCAACTATCGTATCATCCAACTTCTTTAGATGTCCACTGTCTATGTTGGCGAAACTTAAGCATCCAAACACCTGTATATGCTCTATATTCGGCTTCTTCTTCTTAATAACTTGGTATGAAGTTTGTGTGACAAGAAATCTTGTTCCTACTCGATTTATAAGATATGTTGAATGCCTCACAGCCTCTCCCCATAAGAAATTTGGTACGGTCATGTGTTTCAGAATGCTCCTGGTCATTCCTAGAAGGGTTCTATTTCTTCTCTCAACAACCCCGTTTTGTTGTGGAGAATACGGAGCAGTAAGATGTCTAGCAATCCCAGATGTCTCACAATACTCTTGGAATTCACCTGAACAGAACTCTCCACCACAATCTGTTCTAAACATTTTAATCTTTGCTCCTGTTTCTTTCTCAACAATTGCCTTGAAATTTTTGAACTTATCAAAAGCTTCTCCCTTGTCCTTGAGAAGAATTGACCACATGTAATGGGAATGATCATCAATAAGAACAATGATGTACCTGTTCCTTGCGGGTGTGGGAGGAGTAATGGGTCTGCAGAGATCCCTATGAATGAGTTCTAGTACCTCAGTTGCACGATATGATGTTGCGTTAGGGAAAACTCCTCTTGTTTGCTTGCCAAGTAAGCATGATGAGCATGTATCCTTCTCGATCTTTATGTTAGGTATCCCAACGAAAAGTTCTCTTCTGACCATAGACTTCATTGATTCTCTTCCGATGTGGCCTAACCTTGCATGCCACTTCTCAGCTTCGCCAAGACCCATTTCTTGTAGACACTTAGTATCAGCACCTTCCATAAGAACCTTGTATAATCGGTTCTTTGATCTTCTGGATCTTGTGATAAGTCTTCCGTCTTTATCATGTAGTGTGAGATAAGCACCTATCATTCGTATATCACTGCCTGACTCGGTGGCTTGTCCTAGACTGATGATATTTCTCCTTAAGTCAGGTTCAGCTAGAATTCTTTTCTCTCCATCTTTGTTAAAAAAAGAACTGAACCCTTCCCTTTGATATTAATGCGTGAATCATCACCAAACCGCACCTTACCTGTGATGGTTTCATCGATCTTATGGAAGTAATCGCGATTCCCAGCCATATGGTTGCTAGCACCATTGTCTAGATAGTAGACATTCTCTCCTACCGTACTTGTTTCGAAATCTTGTGGGTTCATGTTTCTTTCGTTTAGAAGTATTATCTCCTGCATAATTAGATCTTCAGCTTCTTGTGTATCTTCTTTATTAGTTTCTTGTGATTCCTGCAGTTTCAGTAGTCTGTCAGGACAGTCCATGGCAAAGTGGCCGTTCTTATCACACCTGAAACATATAATCATAAATAACTCGCGATCGTAGTTGTAAACATAACGTCCGCGACCTCTTCCCCTGTTGTAGAATCGTCAACCTCTGCCTCGTCCTCTGTAGTTATTGTTGTCATGATTGTAGCTCTTATTCTGACGGTTTAGTTGATGTTGTTGTGTCTCATTACTTGCATACATCAGCTTTGTTTGATTATCTTGTGTTTCTTCTTCTTCCTCAGCTACTCGATCTTCATATGCTTTTAACCGCCCTATAATGTCTTCGAAACTCGTGTTCTTTAGGTCAAGAACTTGTTCCAAAGACGCCACAATATGAATGTACTTTTTCCTTGGAAGACTCTTGAGAAACTTCTTGACCATCTTGCTTTCTTCTATATTTTCTCCCAATGCAGCGGATTTTGATGAGATTTCTGATATTTTTTCCAGCAAATTCATCAACCGTGTCTGTATATTTCATCTTAAGTCGGTCAAACACTGTCATTAAGGTTTGTAAACGGGCCTCTCGAACTCTGTCTGCTCCCATGTGCCTGGCTTTGATAGCTTCCCATATCTTCTTCGCTGTATCTAGTCCTCCAACTTGCAGGATTAGGGCTTCAGGTATTGATTGAAAAATTTACGCCATAGCCATGGTGTTCTTTTTGCTGTTATCCGACTCGCCTTCAATGGCTTCCCATACTTCATGTACTTGTAGCAGAAGCTTAACCCCTATAGCCCACACCGTATAATTATTTGTCGTTAGCATTGGACAACTAACGGAAGAGGTTCCTCTTCCTTCTCTCCATTTCGTTAAGGTCGTGATATCTCCCATAGTTTATCGTTTACTCAAGATCGTTTCCGAAAGCTCTGATACCAAATCTAGGTTTGATAACGCAGGTATGTAAAACTCAAAGAAACTCTTCTTATTCAAACTCTCAATGCTTTAGAAAAATTCCTCAAAAACTAAAGCTTATAAAACTCTTAAGGATGCAACACTCTTGCATCTCTTTTATATATATATCACATTATTCCTAAACTCATTAGGACTTGTATATCGTTTAGATAACTCTTATCTAAACTAGGATTTAGATAACTCTTATCTAAACTAGGATTTAGATAAATTGATACTCAAGTTACTTTCAAGTTTATCTCCAACATCCAAGAACCTATACAACGAACACAAGCTCATAATGAACTCTCTCCTTCTATCATCCGCTATATAGAGACCAGTACAACGGAATGAGCTGACTCCAATAACCACCCGATTATCATCCTCTCTAATCTTGTACCAAGTATTTACGAACCAGCTCCAGTTAAATACTCAACATTGTTGAATGTCACAAATCACAATAATCTCCACCTTGACATCAACAACATGAGTTCATCTCTTGTGCCGTCAAGGGTAGCTGTGCACTTAGCACTTAGCTACCCTGAAATCAACAAGTGCCTGCTCGAACTTGTTACTCGGAATCACCTTAGTCTTCTGGGTTATCAGATGTATGTACCTTTTGTATCTCAATCTCTCCAGCTTCTATCATAACTCTCACGAATCTCATCTTCAAAGCTACATGCTTGGACACCACCACATGCTTCGTTTTGTCATGAAACACATTGTTCTTGGCCAAACATATAGCACTCTGCGAGTCGCACCTAATACTAACTTCTGATTTCTCGTACCCCAGTTGATGAGGACATTCAACCAGAGCTTGAACCAGACCTAACTGAACCTGACATCCAAGACATGATCAGCAAGATAACTAAGGCAGAGACGGTTCAAGAAGTGCCAGTACCAACCGTATACAAGGGAGCTATAACCAGACAAAGAGCTAAGATACTTCAACATAAGTTTAATGAGAGCATGATACTTGCTTCTGATCTTGAACAGGTTAACACCACTAAAGAAGCTACTGATGATAGCACCAAGATGGATGCCCTGAAGATGGGAGAGCCAAGCTTGAAGGATGATGGACCGGATGAACATACCAAAGCATCAAGAGGAGATCCCTGGCCACTCATTCCAAACCATAGCCACCACAATCTGATGATCATTGCCATAGAAGACCAACTTGCCTAGCAAGACTCTTGGACTGATCAAGTAACTAGGCCAAGCTCCTTGTGTGTGCTCTTTTCCTTGCTCTTGGTTTTGTCCCAGTGGGTTTTACGGAGGAAGGTTTTTAACGAGGCCACAATCTGCTTCACATAATTCCTAGATGCTATTTCGGTCCAAGGTTATGACGAATTATGTCATTTTCTTATATTTCCTTTTTTTTTAAACTATAGTTTTTATTTCTTGACCTAAAGGAGCCTGTTCCTTTAGTCCTATTTATATGTTTGCACGCCCCCTTTCTTTGGGCAGTCTTGAATAAACAGAAAAGCTTTTCTTCGGAAACCCTAGAATTCTCTCTCTAGAATTCGCCTCCTTTCTCTCTGCCTTGTGAGACCAGTACCTCCACGGCCTAGAGAAGCCTTGTGTTGTATCACGAGTCCCCCCATTCCTCGTGTGGTGCACTTCAATCCATCAAGTTACTTCTGTCCAGACTCCTTTGGTTGATTAGATCAATCCAAACGAGTCACCCCTTGTGCAGATCGGCTCCTTCTCTTGTACTAAGGATCATACAGCCTTTGATAGCTTAGGCTTGTATCATTTCTGGTATCAGAGCTGAAGTTCCTTCAGCATCAGGTTGCATCTATCCTATCTCTTCTTACTTGCAATCGTTTAATTTTTTGTTTTGCATTCACGAAATAAAACCCATAAGAAGTCATATTGTCTCTTTGCATCTAGTTGTTTCATCTTTCTTAAACACGTTTGTTCATCCTGTTCTTATTGATGTCGAGTTTAGGTTGTCCCTAGATCATTATTTTCGTGCAAAAGGATCAGAAAAAGGTGTTAGTATTAAGTGCATATCCGGTTTTCCATTTTGGTCGATACTATTCTCCTTTTTTGGTCGATACGCTTTTGTTTTCCATTTATTTTTGCTTGCAGACCACTCCTTTTCTTTTCTCTTCAGTTTTTCGAATTTAAAAACTCAAAAAAAAAAAACAAAAAAGTAGTTTAACTTATTTTAATTATTACTCTTCAAATTTTACAAAAAAAAAAAAAAAGGGGAAAACATTCTCGATTATTTTCTTGTCTTTCCTTTTTATTAACTCAAGCAGAAACTTAGGTCTTCTTTGTTTCTTGTTAGGTTAATCGACAGCAGCCATGGGAGAAGCAGCTGAGCAAGTCGCCCTCATGCAGATGTTTGCAGCCTTGAGAGAAGACATGATGGCAATGCGCCAAGACCTTGGAGATAGGCTAACTAGGGTCGAGCAAAGACCAACAATGCAAGCAGTCCGGAATGTTGATAGGTTCCTCAATCCGAACCAAGGCAACAACAGAAGAGAAGGTGTGCACCATAATGACAACCCGGAGACTAGTACACGGAATCAACAGACTGATGAAGACACTGGCCAGCAACGTGTCCCTAATCCAACCCAAAGAGCAGGCCTTCAGCCAGATGACTATGGTGATGAGGAAGGAGAGGAGTTCCTGCCCCCACCTAGAGTTCCTCGCCGGCAAAACAGGCACCAAGAGTTTGAAGAAGAGGACTACTTACCTCCCTTGAGAGCTCCTCGCCAACAGCACCACCACCAAGGGCGGGAACACATCAAGATGGAAGCCCCAACCTTTGCTGGAAAGGTTGATCCTGAAGCTTACCTTGATTGGGAGAAGAGGATGGATCATATCTTTAACTACTACAACCACCCTGGTCCCAAACGAGTTGCTTTAGCAGTAGCTCAACTCACTGACAATGCTCTTTCCTGGTGGGATAGATTGTGTTCAGATAGAAGGAGAAGTAATCTGAGACAATTAGACTCTTGGTTAGACATGAAGGACGCAATGAAGCAGAGATTTGTTCCACAACACTTTCACCGAGATCTACAGAGGAAGTTCAGATCACTTAAGCAGCTCAGCAAGTCAGTGGAAGAGTATTATGAGGAGTTTGAGAAGCTGAGAAATCGCCTAGACCTTAATGAGGATGAAGAGGCTACTATGGCTCAGTTTATTGACGGACTACAAGACAGGATAAGCTGCAAGGTTGAAAGGCAGAGTTACACTGATATGAGGGATCTCTTTCACCTAGCTGTCCAAGCAGAGCAACACATCAAGAAGAAGAGCTCCAGAAGCAAGTCTCAATCCACCTGGAACTCAAGCAACAGCAACTACAGCAAACCAGCGGACAAGGGAAAAGGAGTTGAAGGGGATAACAGACCTAAGACTCGTCCCACTGAACCCAACAGAGACATGATGTGGGCACAAAACTGAGCCTCACAAGGATAGCTTGATGGAACCAAACTGCTGGTCGTATAACTCTTTCAGCTTGGTCAGATGATGGACTTGAAGGGGACTTGCGGATTGCTGGATTGATTGAATCTCTCAACCTGGTGGTTTGATGGAATGAAGTGATTGACTCTCTCAACCTATGATGAATAAAGCTATCTGACTCTCTCAAACAACCTAATTCACAGAACTAAAGAAAACAAAGCGCTTCTCACAACTCTGGTTTCTAAAGAACAAATCAATTCAAAGAGAAACTTTGAAAGGAAAAACAATACTTCTGGTATAAACTTAGATGAAAGACGTGCTCTACAAATGGTGATACTAATGAGCTTATATAATGCTCAGAATAAAAGAATTAAGACAGAAATCTTGCAGAATTAAGAAACTAGCCGTTTGGAGTAGTTTGGGGGATTTGGCTGAATGGGTGGGACTGCTTGAGTCTTGATAGCTTGGGCATGAAATTATGACGTCTAGGAATGTCCTGGTTCACTGAATGTGTCTTCAAATCTCCACAGAATAAAAGAAAGAGCCGTTGGAGATCTTTGACAGAAATACTGCTTGAAGCCAAATAAGGTAAACTTCTCCATATTCTTCTCCTCTTGATCTTTTGCGATGTGAATGCTCTCATTATGTCTTCAAGCTCCTCTGGTAATAATAAAATGTCTCCTGGTCGCCATATCTTGGTTTGGTAATGATCAAACCAAATAATCTTCCAACTTTCCATATTTAGCTCCGGTTTGATTTGATTGTATTCTCCAAGGATCCGCCTGATCCAGTGTGTGCTGGTGCTTCTTAAAGGGTTGTGGAGTGCTTCTAGAAGTTGCACAAAGTCTCCTGGACGCCAGCATTGAGTTTGACATATTATATGCTCTTGATCTTCAAAATAAGGCAAGTCGGTCCACCTTTGACTTGAAAATGGCATATCTTCTAAGCCATTAATCCTTTTGATATGAAACCAATTCTCCGCGTGCTCTTGTTGAGTGTAGAATCCATCAAAAGTAGTTTCATGAATAAATTCCTCTTGGTTTGGAAGATATGGCGCTTTGATTGCACATATGTCATGACAGGCTTCTTTAGATATTCTCAGCATCATGTTCTTCACTGGTTTTCTCCTGATTTCTTTCTCCATGGTTGATGCTGATTTGATGTCCTCATCATACCCTCCCCCTTGAAGAAGTTTCGACCTCGAAACTATATCTCCTGTACCAAGAGAAAGCAAGTTATCTTTCATCCTTTTTTGGGAGTTTAGGGTCTTACCTTGATATGTTTTAGGTGTGGTTATGCGTGGGGCATCTGGGGGTTCTCCTTTGAGTAGGTAAGATAGGATTACTCCTCTGCTTTGCTCTGGTTTTGGATGTGGTGGTTCTTCTCTCCAGTCTTTGGGTACTCCATTGGTTCCTGTTTTTGTCTTGACGCTTAAGGGAAAGAGCAAGTGTATTATATCTGAACTGGAATCAATAAAAACTGAATACTTGAAAGTATGCCTAGTTAAGATATTATTCCAGTAATCAACACGTTCATATTTATCACTTACTAGATTACCAAGTACCATCTCTGGGTTGAGGGCAGTGATTGGTGTTGGTCGAGATTTGATAATCACATTGGTTTGGATTGTGTCTACTTCTGGGCATTGCTCCTCAAAGTTTTCCTCATTTCCTGCACCAACATCCCTTGGCAAAGACAAGTGTATTACACTAGAAATAGACATTTCAGGGACTAGCTGAACAAGTTTATTTTTAAATGCATTTATTTCTGGTGTTGCTAAGTGGAAAGTCTCTACTGATCTAGTTGGACAAGCTACAGCATAATGACCCTTTTTGTGGCATCTATAACAGATTATGCTAGCTATCTTTGAAAGTACAGAAGACTTACATTGCTCTAACTCCTGCTTTGGATATTGCTTGTGCTTTTTGGTTTGTTGTTCTGACTTGGTTTGAACTTTCTTTGTTGGAGCTGTAGGCCTCACCTCTGTCTTCTTCTTAGGTAGCTGTAAAGCTCCTTTAAACCACTGAAAAGTTGCTTGAGGCTTGATCATATGTAGAGAACTCATATTTGAATTCTGCTTCTCTTGAGTTCCTTTTTTTGGTACTGCCTTTGGTTGCACACGTTGTTCCTCTGGTTTCTTCTTGGTTGATACAACTTCCCTATCGTTTCTTTTGCTGCTGGAGGTGTTGCACGTGATCTCCCTTGAGTTAGGACCACACATTTTCTTTGGCTTAATCTTTGGAGTTGGCATGGGTGCTAGAATCAATATCCTTGGCTTAGGAAATACATCAGGGCGCCTGAAATGATATTCCTTGTTGCTCTCAGCTCCTGTCACAAACTCCTCACGTAGTAGCTCCTTCATTTTTGTCCAGGAAGCATCATGATCATACCACCAATATGCATACTCAGTTAGAGTATCCTCAGCAATTAGTGGTTTCTCCTCCTCTTTAACTTGGTGAAGTTGAAACCAATGCTCCAACTCTTTCTCCCACCTCAGGTAAGCTTCTGGTCCTTCGTGAGGGCCTGCATATTTGATGTATCTTGGCTCAGACTCTCCATCACTTATTACAACCTCATTTAACGTTTCTTCTACAGCAAAATCCTGCTCACATGCTGCCCCATCTTCAAGGTTTGCTTCAGAGTAGTGTGAACTGATTTGGGAATCAGTTTCATCCTGGTATTCCTCCTCATGATCAAAGTATGGTATTTCACACCATGGCCTCTCTTCCACGTATGACTTCTCATGTTCAGGGTTATAATAAAAGCTATATTCTGGATAAGCCTTTTCTGATTCATTCTCTGCCTCTCCATTGAAATAATCCTCTGTTTCTACTTCATGAGATTCCTCTTCATGATGGTGTTCATCTAGACTGATCTGGGATTCAGTTTCTTGATCCACTTCTTCTCTGGACCAATCTATGGAGCTGGTCTTGTCTTGATAATTGTCTGGTGGTTCTGGTTCAAGCTCTCCACGATCTGGATCATCATCATAGTCACTGCTGGAACAATCATCTGTCCACTGATCATCATCATAACCACCATCTTCATCAGTTAAGAGCTGGTCTTCATGTTCCCAATCATGTTCACTTTCTTCTTCATCTCCCATTGTTCCTGAAATAAAACAAACTCGTGGGTTATGTGTTCAATAGGTAGGGGTGAAATATAAGTTAAATAAAATAACAAGGAAAGCAAAACTATATGCTTTGACAGAATTTAAATAAACTAAGATGAAATATTTTTCTTTTCCCCCTTTTTTCTTTTTTTTTATGAATGCAATCGAAATGATGAAGCAAATATGATGCAATATTCTTTTTTTTATTTATATATGCAAGCAATATGGTATGCACGAAGTGATAATATTTATTGGCTTTTCTTTGGATGCAAGTCGAAATTAATAGCAAAAGGAAAGTCAAGTAATGCAATAAATCAGACAAAATACTATGGTTTTCTTTTTGGTATGCAGATATACTAGAAAAGGAAATATGACTAGGAACTAAATGCAAACAGATTCTTTTGGTTTTCAAATTGTTTCTAAAGATCAAACACTACTAACTTCTTCTTTTTCGTTTTTCTAAAGTAATAAGAACACTAAGAACACAAAAATGGCAGAAATCGAAAATTAAAGAGAAAATAACATTTTTTATCGTTTTTTTTTATAAATGAAATAACAAAGCAAGAATAAAAGATAGAAACAACCTGATAGGAGCTTTTAAGCTCTGATACCAGATGATGTGGGCACAAAACTGAGCCTCACAAGGATAGCTTGATGGAACCAAACTGCTGGTCGTATAACTCTTTCAGCTTGGTCAGATGATGGACTTGAAGGGGACTTGCGGATTGCTGGATTGATTGAATCTCTCAACCTGGTGGTTTGATGGAATGAAGTGATTGACTCTCTCAACCTATGATGAATAAAGCTATCTGACTCTCTCAAACAACCTAATTCACAGAACTAAAGAAAACAAAGCGCTTCTCACAACTCTGGTTTCTAAAGAACAAATCAATTCAAAGAGAAACTTTGAAAGGAAAAACAATACTTCTGGTATAAACTTAGATGAAAGACGTGCTCTACAAATGGTGATACTAATGAGCTTATATAATGCTCAGAATAAAAGAATTAAGACAGAAATCTTGCAGAATTAAGAAACTAGCCGTTTGGAGTAGTTTGGGGGATTTGGCTGAATGGGTGGGACTGCTTGAGTCTTGATAGCTTGGGCATGAAATTATGACGTCTAGGAATGTCCTGGTTCACTGAATGTGTCTTCAAATCTCCACAGAATAAAAGAAAGAGCCGTTGGAGATCTTTGACAGAAATACTGCTTGAAGCCAAATAAGGTAAACTTCTCCATATTCTTCTCCTCTTGATCTTTTGCGATGTGAATGCTCTCATTATGTCTTCAAGCTCCTCTGGTAATAATAAAATGTCTCCTGGTCGCCATATCTTGGTTTGGTAATGATCAAACCAAATAATCTTCCAACTTTCCATATTTAGCTCCGGTTTGATTTGATTGTATTCTCCAAGGATCCGCCTGATCCAGTGTGTGCTGGTGCTTCTTAAAGGGTTGTGGAGTTCTTCTAGAAGTTGCACAAAGTCTCCTGGACGCCAGCATTGAGTTTGACATATTATATGCTCTTGATCTTCAAAATAAGGCAAGTCGGTCCACCTTTGACTTGAAAATGGCATATCTTCTAAGCCATTAATCCTTTTGATATGAAACCAATTCTCCGCGTGCTCTTGTTGAGTGTAGAATCCATCAAAAGTAGTTTCATGAATAAATTCCTCTTGGTTTGGAAGATATGGCGCTTTGATTGCACATATGTCATGACAGGCTTCTTTAGATATTCTCAGCATCATGTTCTTCACTGGTTTTCTCCTGATTTCTTTCTCCATGGTTGATGCTGATTTGATGTCCTCATCAAGACACCAGAGCGGAACCAGGGAAGAACACTAACCCCCAGCGTTCCAGAGACATTACCTGCTTCAAGTGTAGAGGCCGAGGACATATGGCAAGAGAGTGTCCAAACCAGAGAGTCATGATGCTCACTGAAGATGGTGGATATGAGTCTCATGATGAAGATGACCCGTTGGTTCAAGAAGAACTTGGAGAGATTGAATATCCAGACGTGGGAGAGAGCTTGATGATCAGGCGTGTGCTTAATGTCCAGATGCAACCAGCTGAGACCATCCAAAGAGAAAACATATTCCACAGCCGATGTACCATCAGAGGCAAGGTATGTAATCTCATCATAGATGGTGGGTCTTGCACCAATGCTGCTAGTGCTTATATGGTAGATAAACTTGGTTTAGAAAAGACTAAGCATCCGCATCCATATAGACTAAGATGGCTAGATGATAAGGTTGAGTTACAAGTTAAGGAACAAGTTAACATCCCATTTAGCATTGGTAAGTATCAAGATGCAGTAACATGTGATGTAGTACCTATGCAAGCAGGGCATGTATTGTTAGGTAGGCCATGGCAGTGGGATAGAGAGACTAAACATGATGGTAGGTCTAACATGTACACTTTCATGCATGATAAGCGCAAGGTTAGCTTAGCACCTCTCACACCAGCACAAGTTCATGAATTGCATTTACAAATGGCTAAAGAGAAAGAGAAATCTGTTAAGTCTAATTTTCTTATTAGGCCTAGTTATGTCAGGAAGGCTGCTGCTACTAAACACACAATGCTACTAATGATCTTTAAGGAGCTTTTGAGTGCAGGTTCTGATGAGGTTACACTTCATCCAGAGATTACTAGGCTTCTTGACAGGTTCAAAGATGTGTTTCCGGAGGAGATTCCAGCCGGTTTACCACCACTTAGAGGCATAGAACACCAAATAGATTTCATACCCGGAGCCCCTTTACCAAACAAACCAGCCTATAGGGTAAACCCTGAGGAAACCAAAGAGTTAGAGAGACAAGTTCAGGACCTATTAGACAAAGGATATGTTAGGGAAAGCCTTAGTCCTTGTGTTGTACCTGTCCTATTAGTACCAAAGAAGGATGGAACCTGGAGGATGTGTGTAGACTGTCGTGCCATAAACAACATCACCATTAAGTATAGACACCCCATACCTCGCCTAGATGACATGCTAGATGAGCTAAGTGGAGCCACAATCTTCTCTAAAATAGACCTTAAGAGTGGGTACCATCAGGTGAGAATGAAAGAAGGTGATGAGTGGAAGACTGCTTTCAAGACAAAGCAAGGTTTATATGAATGGTTAGTGATGCCATTTGGACTCACCAATGCCCCTAGCACCTTCATGCGCCTCATGAACCACATTCTTAGACCATACATCAGTAAGTTTGTTGTGGTTTACTTTGATGACATCTTAATTTACAGTACTTGTTTATTTGATCATGTGACACATCTTGAGCAAGTACTAGAGACACTTCGGCAAGAAGGGCTTTATGCAAACCTCAAGAAGTGCACATTCTGCACTGATAAACTTGTCTTCCTAGGTTTTGTTGTGAGTTCACAGGGATTACAGGTTGATGAGGAGAAGATAAAGGCAATACAAGACTGGCCAGAGCCCACAAACATTAGCCAAGTCCGGAGTTTTCATGGTTTAGCCAGCTTCTACAGGCGTTTTGTTAAAGACTTCAGTAGTATAGCTGCACCACTCACTGCCGTAGTAAAGAAGAGTATTGGGTTCACATGGGAAAAGGCTCAACAAGAAGCTTTCCAGACCTTAAAGGATCGCCTAACCCATGCCCCGGTCCTAGCTTTACCTGACTTCAACAAGACCTTTGAAGTGGAGTGTGATGCATCAGGGATTGGGATTGGAGCCGTGTTGATTCAAGGAAGGAAGCCAGTTGCTTATTTCAGTGAGAAGCTAGGTGGAGCAGCTCTCAACTATCCGACCTATGACAAGGAGCTGTATGCTCTAGTGAGGGCCTTAGAGACATGGCAACACTACCTGCTATCTAAGGAGTTTGTGGTCCATACTGACCATGAGACTCTAAAGCATCTAAGAGGCCAGACAAACCTTAAGAAGAGGCATGCCCGCTGGATGGAGTTTATAGAGACCTTTCCTTACATCATCAAGTACAAGAAGGGAAAGGAAAACATTGTAGCTGATGCCCTTTCAAGAAGATATGTTTTGATTGCCACAATGGAAGCCAAGGTGATGGGGTTTGAATTCATCAAGGATCTATATGGAGGAGATCCGGATCTTGCTGAGATCTATTCTAGTTGTACCGGAGGTCCACAAGGGAAGTTCTACTTACATGAGGGGTTTCTATTTAAGGGCAAGAGACTGTGCATCCCTCAGTGTTCACTGAGAGACTTGATCACCAGAGAAGCTCATGGAGGAGGGCTCATGGGACATTTTGGAGTGGATAAAACCTTAGCTGTGGTAAGGGAACATTTCTATTGGCCTCATCTCAAGAAGGCAGTAGAATCCCATTGTGCAAGATGTGTAACTTGCAAGAAAGCTAAGTCCAGAGTACAACCCCATGGTCTATACATGCCACTACCTATTCCCACTGCTCCTTGGGTGGATATCTCCATGGACTTCGTACTAGGCTTACCCAAGATTCAACATAAGGATTCAATCTTTGTTGTGGTGGACAGATTCTCCAAAATGGCACACTTCATACCTTGTGCCAAGGTGAATGATGCATCTAAAACGGCTGATCTGTTCTTTAAAGAGGTGGTACGCTTACATGGAGTCCCACGGACCATAGTTTCTGATCGTGATAGCAAGTTCTTGAGTCATTTCTGGAGGACCTTGTGGAAGAAGATGGGAACAAAGCTGCTATTCTCCACCACATGTCATCCCCAAACGGATGGGCAGACTGAAGTAGTAAACAGGACCCTCTCTACGCTGCTTAGATCCACCATTGGGAAGAATATGAAGAACTGGTTGGACTGCATTCCATTCATAGAGTTTGCATACAACCGGGCTCAGCACTCAGCTACTAAGATGTCACCTTTTGAAGCTGCTTATGGTTTCAACCCTAAGACCCCTTTAGACCTCAAGCCATTACCACCAGCTGAAGTGATTAGTCTAACCGGAGAAGCAAAAGCTGAGTATGTAAGGGAGTTGCATAAGAAGGTTAAGGAGAACCTGGAAAAGAGAACTGAGCAGTATGTCAAGCAAGCCAACAAAGGGCGCAAAGAGATTGTGTTTGAACCAGGAGAGTGGGTTTGGTTACATATGAGGCAAGAAAGGTTTCCCAACCAGAGGAGTTCCAAGCTGAAACCAAGGGGAGATGGTCCTTTCCAAGTTGTTGAGAGGATCAACAACAATGCCTACCGTCTTGACCTGCCAGGTGAGTTGAATGTGTCGTCAACCTTCAATGTTGCTGATTTATCTCCTTGTTTTGCAGATGAACCAGTTTTGAGGTCAAAACCTTTTGAAGAGGGAGGGAATGATGAGGACATTCAACCAGAGCTTGAACCAGACCTAACTGAACCTGATATCCAAGACATGATCAGCAAGATAACTAAGGCAGAGACGGTTCAAGAAGTGCCAGTACCAACCGTATACAAGGGAGCTATAACCAGACAAAGAGCTAAGATACTTCAACATAAGTTTAATGAGAGCATGATACTTGCTTCTGATCTTGAACAGGTTAACACCACTAAAGAAGCTACTGATGATAGCACCAAGATGGATGCCCTGAAGATGGGAGAGCCAAGCTTGAAGGATGATGGACCGGATGAACATACCAAAGCATCAAGAGGAGATCCCTGGCCACTCATTCCGAACCACAGCCACAACAATCTGATGATCATTGCCATAGAAGACCAACTTGCCTAGCAAGACTCTTGGACTGATCAAGTAACTAGGCCAAGCTCCTTGTGTGTGCTCTTTTCCTTGCTCTTGGTTTTGTCCCAGTGGGTTTTACGGAGGAAGGTTTTTAACGAGGCCACAATCTGCTTCACATAATTCCTAGATGCTATTTCGGTCCAAGGTTATGACGAATTATGTCATTTTCTTATATTTCCTTTTTTAAACTATAGTTTTTATTTCTTGACCTAAAGGAGCCTGTTCCTTTAGTCCTATTTATAAGTTTTGCACGCCCCCTTTCTTTGGGCAGTCTTGAATAAACAGAAAACCTTTTCTTCGGAAACCCTAGAATTCTCTCTCTAGAATTCGCCTCCTTTCTCTCTGCCTTGTGAGACCAGTACCTCCACGGCCTAGAGAAACCTTGTGTTGTATCACGAGACCCTCCATTCCTCGTGTGGTGCACTTCAATCCATCAAGTTACTTCTGTCCAGATTCTTTGGTTGATTAGATCAATCCAAACGAGTCACCCCTTGTGCAGATCGGCTCCTTCTCTTGTACTAAGGATCATACAGCCTTTGATAGCTTAGGCTTGTATCATTTATCCTTGATGGTTTACACAAACTCGCTGGTTCAAGACCCACACCAAAACCAACTGAGTATGGAGAAACCAATCAAGGAACACCTCTCATCCAGAGTGAAGATTCTAGTGAAGGGAGTGATCATGTTGAGGAAGAAAGGTCAACTTCAAAGTCTGATGGAGATACTGGAGAGGGGGAATCACAAAAGTCGGATGAATCAAGCTCTGCCTCATTAGAAGATGCAGTTGTTGAAGATTCTGAGGAAACTGAGTCAGAAAACGAACCAGCTTCACAACCTTTAAGAAGAAGTGAAAGAATAAGACATGGCCCTGAGAATTGGAGGAACACTAGAGTTTACTACAACAGCCATGCTATTGCTCATCCAATTCAAGGCTATTGTTCAGTGGCTCATCTTCCAAGCACTCATCAAGCTTTCATGTCTAAGATTGATCAGCACAGAATCCCTACAAG
>CAJHQP010009655.1:0-21566 GCA_905132765.1 Moricandia arvensis
AGTTGCTAGATCCATGATGTACCATGCTAATGTCCCTAGGCGGTTCTGGAGTGATGCAGTTCAGACTGCATGCTATCTCATTAACCGGATTCCAACCAAGATATTGAAGGACCTATCCCCATATGAAGTTATGAACAAAACCAAACCATACATAGAGCATCTGAGAGTATTTGGATGCCTATGCTATGTCTTGGTCCCTGTGTTGAGATGAAGAACAAATAAGATGGAGTCATGTGTTGACATGAAGCAATGAATGACAAAGAGATGAGAAGATGGAAAGAGGAGCATCCAAGATGAAGAAGAAATGTGGTCCGTACAGTCTCTGACCTAACGTAGGGTGCAAGGCACGAAATAGAGGGAACTTGACCAGAAACATATTTAAATAGTCTGGAGCACAACTTGCCTTGACCAGAAACAAAGAGAGACGTTGGGAGGAAGAAGTCACAGGTCTGATGAGGTCTGATGAGGCAGAGAATCAATTGGGGACCAGTTATGAGCAGTCACTTTCACTTCAGCTGCAAGAGCTCTTTGTCCTGTTCTCTCTCTTTTTTTTATTATATTTTCTTGTCAACTTGTATCTGAATATCTGTCTATTTAAAGCATGTAACCAGGAACATTATTAAGTTAAGGAAATAGATTTCCTCTCTCTCTCTCTCTCTTATTCTGGGTGAAATCTCTCTCTCTCTCTCATGTTCTTGTTGTTCTTCATTTTCTCTACACATACCAGACACTAAATATGATGTGATCGTGGACCGGATCACTAAGGAGAACAAGGAGAGTCTAGATGAGCCACATGAAGCCACATTGCACCAGCAGCCTGGTGATGATGCTCTAGCCATTCCTGAAGGTCCCATGACTCGTTCCAGAGTCAAGAAGTTTAAAGAGAATGTTGTTGGATTACTCACTTCACATTCACAACAAGAAAGTCTTGGACAAGGTCTGATCCGAGATGTCTTGATCACAATTCAATCCATCTCTACATCAAGCTGAGTTAGTGTCTAGGCAAGACATGGGGTGCGTGCTCTTTTCCTTGCTTTTGGTTTTGTCCCACGAGGTTTTCCGGAGGAAGGTTTTTAACGAGGCCACAACTTGTCTTCACATCACTTAGGCCCTATCTCGGTCCAAGTCTAAAAGAAGTTTACATTTTTATGTTATTTTAAACTTATGTTAAAGTTAAACTATAGTTTCCATTTTGCTTATTTCCGAAACCCAAGAGAGCATGTTCTCGATTTCTCTTTATTTAAAGGGTCTTTAAACCCTATTGTAAGCCATCCATCTTTTAATCAACAAGTTATCTTTCACTTTGACGGCTCTCTCTCTCTCTAGAAAATGTGTCGAGTTCTGGTGTGTAATATCCAGAGACCTAAGGGTGTCTAAATTGGTGTGTCATATCCGATTTGTTTATCTAGGAGTATCAAGAGATCATCCATCCCTCTTGTGTCACCATTCAATCCACAAACCTTGAAGAACTTGAGTCTCTGATTTGTTCTTGCAAGGATCTATCCATTCCCATAAACCAAAGAGCATCCCAGGGACGCATCAAGTGGTATCAGAGCAACTTTGGTTGGGAAGTGCTCGTTTTCTCTCTTATTGTTTTTGTTTCATCCGTGTTTCATCTCTATTACCTTGATTAAGCAATAGATCTAATCTGTTTAGGGCTGCTCGAGTTTCATAAGAGACTAGACAAGTTTTTAAACTTTTCCTTTTGCTTGCAAGAAACCCTAGAGAGAGAGAAACCCTAGCCGCACAAGTTTTCTTTTTCCTTTTAGATCACTTTGTTTCATCTGTTTAACTTGTTAATCACCTTGAACACGAGTAGGTTAAGGTTGTTAGGGTGCTAGAAAACCTTAGAGAAGATTAGAAAAAGTTTAGAGAAATTTCCTTTTTGCTTGGTAGGCGGAAACCTTTTCCTTTTTACCTAGCCGAGTTGTTCCTTTTTGCTTTTGTCTTGCAAAACAAGCTTGCTTTTGTGTTCTCCTTTTTCCTTTTTGCTTATCTTGTTACCTAGAAACCTTTTACTGGTTATTTTTGTTTACCTTTGTGCAGGAAGCATGGGATCCGAGTCTGAAGAAGAAGCTCCACTCGTTAGGAAGAACAAGCGTCTCATGGAGGCTATGTCGGCTCAACTCAATCAGAACATGGTAGCAACCATGACCGAGATGATGAGGACCATCCTCAATGACATCCGGAGAGAGCTCAGAGAAGACATCAGGAGAGCTACTAGCCAAGTTCCAAACCGAGAGCTAAGAGGAAGAGAGACCTCATGCAACTCGCTAAAAGCATGCCGGTTATGAGGAGACTGACAATGAGTATGAACACCTCAGTTCATCCTCAAGACAAAGCCAAAGAAGACATAGGCGTGTCCAAGGAAGAAGGATGAACCAGGGAGATGAGCTTGCTGGTTTGAAGATAAAGATACCCCCATTCCATGGCAAAGCTGATCCGGATGCCTACCTTGAGTGGGAGAAGAAGATTGAGCTAGTCTTTCAGTGTAAGCAGTACACAAACCACAAGAAGATTCAGATTGCTTGTACTGAATTCTATGACTATGCTCTAAGCTGGTGGGATCAGTACATCACAACTCGTAGAAGGAATGGAGAGGAACCAGTTGAGACTTGGACAGAGATGAAGTCTATCATGCGCAAGAGGTTTGTTCCAAGTCACTACCACAGAGACTTGCATCACCGGCTTAGGAAATTTACCCAAGGTTCAAGATCAGTGAAGGAGTATTACCAGGAGATGGAATTGCTCATGCTAAGAGCTAGCATATCAGAGGATAGAGAAGCAACCATGTCAAGGTTCCTATGTGGTTTAAACCGAGAGATACAAGACAATGTTGAGATGCAACATTATGTGGAGCTTGAAGAGATGCTACACAAAGCTAATCTTGTGGAGCAACAGCTCAAAAGGAAGGGACATTCACGCAACCACTATGGCTCTAACCGGTTACACAACACCAAGGAAGAGAAGACACCTTACCCTAAGGAGTCTAAGCCGTTCCAGAAGGATCACAAGTCTTATCCAAGAGAAGAGACCAAACCAAGCAGTGTTTTTGACAAGGGCAAAAGCAAGGTTGAAGCTTCTAGTTCCAGAGCTCGTGATGTCAAGTGTTTCAAGTGCCAAGGAAGAGGTCATTACGCCACTGAATGTACCAACAAGAGAGTCATGATCTTGCTGGAAGATGGAGAGTATGCCTCAGAAGATGACAACACCGAGTCTGAACAAGAAGACACTGAAGAAGAACATGAAGAAGGACCAGTCCAGGGGAAACTCTTAGTAGCAAGACGGCTTCTAAGCTTGCAAAATAAGGCTGAGGAGCTGGAGCAGCGTGAGAACCTCTTCTACACCCGGTGCTTGGTCCAAGGAAAAGTGTGCAGCCTCATTGTTGATGGAGGTAGTTGTGTGAATGCTGCGAGTGAACCCTGGTCAAGAAGTTGGGATTGAAGGTTCAGAAGCATCCCAAACCTTACCGGCTACAATGGCTGAATGAAGAAGGCACCATGAAGGTCTCAAGTCAAGTCCTTATTCCCTTAGCCATTGGGAGATATGAAGATGAAGTCTTGTGTGATGTGTTGCCTATAGAAGCTGGTCACATACTTCTTGGAAGACCCTGGCAATCTGATCGCCGAGTTATCCATGATGGCTTCACCAACAAGCACTCCTTTGAGTTCAAGGGACGCAAGACCACTCTGGTTCCCTTGACACCTAAGGAAGTTCAACAAGATCAGGTTCAACTCCAAAAGAAGAAGGAGATTGATCTAAAACCGGCTGGAACTAAGCAGCCAAACTTCTATGCTAACATGGGTGATATCAAAAGAACTCTCCATTCTCAACAATCTGCTATCTTACTTGTGTTTAAAGAAACTCTTTTGAACCTAACAGATTCTACACCGGTGTATCCGAGTGAAATGGTTTCTCTTTTGCAGGAGTTTCAAGATGTATTTCCAGACGACAATCCCATTGGTTTACCACCTTTGAGAGGGATTGAGCACCAGATAGACTTTGTTCCAGGATCTACACTTCCAAAACGTCCAGCATACAGAACCAACCCGGTTGAGACCAAGGAGTTGCAAAGACAAGTTGAGGAACTCATGGAGAAGGGCTATATCCGAGAGAGTTTGAGCCCATGTGCTGTACCAGTGCTCCTAGTGCCTAAGAAGGATGGTACATGGCGGATGTGTGTTGATTGTAGATCAATCAATAACATCACAGTGAAGTATCGCCATCCTATCCCTAGACTTGATGATATGCTTGATGAATTGCATGGTTCTTGCATCTTTTCTAAGATAGATTTAAAAAGTGGTTATCATCAGATTAGGATGAAAGAAGGAGATGAATGGAAAACTGCATTCAAAACTAAACATGGATTATATGAATGGTTAGTTATGCCATTCGGATTAACCAATGCACCTAGTACATTCATGAGGTTAATGAATCATGTTCTTAGGTCATTCATAGGCATTTCTGTTGTAGTATACTTTGATGACATCTTAGTATATAGCAAGAACTTAGAAGAACATCTAGAACATCTTAGGGCTGTCCTGAATGTTTTAAGGAATGAAAAGCTTTATGCCAACTTGAAGAAGTGCACCTTTTGCACGGATAACTTGGTTTTCCTAGGTTTTGTTGTAAGTGCAGATGGAGTTAAGGTCGATGAGGAGAAGATCAAAGCCATCAAAGACTGGCCGAGCCCAACCACAGTAGGAGAAGTGAGGAGTTTCCATGGGCTTGCTGGGTTCTATAGGCAATTTGTGAGGGACTTTAGCACCATTGCAGCTCCCTTGACTGAAGTGATAAAGAAGGATGTCGGATTCAAGTGGGGAGAAGCACAAGAGAAGGCTTTCCAGAGCTTAAAAGAGAAGCTTACTCAATCACCTCTTCTTATGCTTCCTGACTTTACTAAAACGTTTGAAATAGAATGTGATGCCTCAGGAATTGGAATTGGTGCTGTATTGATGCAGGATAGGAAACCTATAGCCTACTTCAGTGAAAAGCTTGGAGGAGCCACCCTTAACTATGCAACCTATGACAAAGAACTCTATGCCTTGGTGAGGGCATTACAATCGTGGCAACATTACTTGTGGCCCAAGGAGTTTGTCATACACACTGATCATGAGTCCCTAAAGTATCTAAAGGGGCAGAGTAAGCTTAGCAAGAGACACGCAAGGTGGGTTGAATTCATTGAGACCTTCCCATACGTGATCAAGTATAAACAACGTAAGGAGAACATAGTTGCTGATGCACTATCTCGGAGGTATGTTCTCTTGACCACCCTAGATGCTAAGTTACTTGGTTTTGAGCAGATAAAATGATGCGCCCCTAGGATGCTCTTTGGTTGATGGGGATGGATAGATCCTTGCAAGAACGAATCAGAGACTCAAGTTCTTCATGGTTTGTGGATTGAATGGTGACACAAGAGGGATGGATGATCCCTTGATACTCCTAGGCGACTGATCTGGATATGACACACCAAATAAGAAGCCCTTAGGTCTCTGGATATTACACACCAGAACTCGACAACTTCTAGAGAGAGAGAGCCGTCAAGAGAGAAAAGAAACTCGTGGTTTATTGATTGCTTGAGTACAATAAGGTTTGGAGAACCCTTTAAATGAAAGAAACCAGAGAACAGGCTCTCTAGGGTTTCGAAAATAATAAAAAGGAAAACTATAGTTTAAAAATAACATAAGCTTTAAAATGTAATAAAATGTGAACTTCTGCTAGTCTTGGGCCGAGATAGAGCCTAAGTGATGTGTAAGACAAGTTGTGGCCTCGTTAAAAACCTTCCTCCGGAAAACCTTGTGGGACAAAACCAAAAGCAAGGAAAAGAGCACGCACCAAGTGTCTTGCCTAGACACTAACTCAGCTTGATGTAGAGATGGCTTGAATGGTGATCAAGACATCTCGGATCAAACCTTGTCCAAGACCTTCTTCTTGTTGTGGATGTGAAGTGAGTAATCCTACAACAGTCTCCTTAAGTTTCTTGACTCTAGAACGAGTCATGGGACCTTCTGGAATGGCTAGAGCACCTTCACCAGGTTGCTGGTGCATTGTGACTTCATGTGGCTCATCTAGACTCTCCTTGTTCTCCTTAGTGATCCGGTCCATGATCACATCATCTAAGCTCCCTTTGTCCTCTTTAGTAAGCTGGTCCATGATCACATCATCCCCTCCCTCTTCAAAAAGATTTGTCCTCAAATCTGTTTTAACTGCAATAGAGGGGACCAAGTCAGTAACATCAAAGTTTGAAATCAGATTACACTTACCTTGCAAGCCTCTTTGATAGGCATTGTTGCTGATTGGTTCGGATATGTAGAATGGACTGATAAGTTTTATTCCTGATTCATTACTCAAACCTGCATCATACTCTTTGACACACAATAAGTTAGCACATAAAATTTTATCATAGAGTAAGAGCAATAGTCCAAGTTCTTTTCTGCTCGGTTTTGGCTTGTATGATGCGTCTGGAGGTGCTTCTTTGATGATGATGAAGCAAGTGACGCCTTGGTGCTTATCCTGGTCCAAATATGGTAGTTTGAACCTCATATCTTCTTCACGCTTGTAGCTTCTCCTTACACCCTTCAAAGCTTTCCTGAAATCTATACTTGGCTCTTTTGATAAAAACAAGAGTATTATATCTGGTGAAGAGTGATAAAAGAATCATTGAAAACATGACCACTTATCTTAGCATGCTCACCTGGTCGCCATAGATAGGTTTGAGATGTTCTAAACTTAGCAAAACTCAAACAAAGCAGAGATAGGATCACCTGACTTGTAGAACCCATAACTCTTTCAACTGAGAAGCTTTGGACATGATTCTAAATCGACGTGATAGCCTGATTAGTTAAGTTTCTAATGCAGTTGGTTTCATGGCCTAAATCATTTTTGTTGATGAGATATGATCTTCTGACTACTCCTATATCACAGCTGGCGACTAGACAGTTTTCAAGATTTGTTTGGTGCTTCTCCAACTTAGCCAAAGACTCATCATTGATACTCTGATCATTGTAGCTCCTCCTTTCACCTGTACCTCTCTCAGCTTCTTTTGGACAAGTCAAGTGGGTTATCAGGTCAAAGAAAGTATTATAGACAAGGATGTCTCCAGAGCACAAAACAGTATGACTCTTCCATCTATTATGCATATCAAAGAAAATATTACAGACCCAAATATCATCAAGGATCAAGTTCACATATTCTGAATCAGAGAGTTCTAGTTTCAATTGTGCAACAGGTTTATCAAAGAAAGTTTTATACACTAGAATATCCTCAAAGAACAGTCCTACTCGTTTAGAATCATTTTCAGCACACAAACAATCAATCTCAAGCTCAGAGATATTTGCAGATTTCAAAATTTCAAACCTAAAATTAGAATGATGCAATTTCGGTTCATGCAACTTCCTAGGTTCTTTCAAGACATATGTGGATGCAAAACAATCATCAGTGTTCAAATCATGCCTAGGAAAATTCACAACGAAACTCTTCTCTTCAGTTCTAGCAAATGAATCACAAGGTTGTCTAAAACAGAAATCAGTTTGTTTCAACTCAAGCTCTAAAACCTTTTCAAAGTGATCAAAGCTTTTGCTATATTTCAGAAACTGATCAAGACTCAAAACATGACCAGAAATGTTGTTTTTATTATTTTGAAAATGTTTTTGATCAAAGAGGTTTTCTGGTTCCAGTCCTTTAAAAGATCTAAGAAAGTTATCAAAAACAGAATTTGAAACACAAAAATCTTTTACTTTGTCAAGACCAAAACGTTTTATGTCTTTAGTACTCACTTTAACACACATTATAGGCACAGAACTAACCACTTTAGCTTCCTTACAGTGCTTTTTCTGGTTATGAGACAAGGGTTTAGGAGTTGGGTTAGACTGCAAGCTGTTCTGATGTTCCAACTCTTCTCCTTGTGTTGATTGCTCCGGTTGTCTCTCTACTGATCCTTCTTTTGCAACCTGTGACACTGAAACAAGGCTACTCGGTTGCACCGGTTTAAGAAAAGTTGATTCATCACAAGAATTATTGAATTCAGGCTGAGGTAAGAAAAGAGAACACTCTTGTTCTGTCCCAGACTTTCTTTCTACCAAAGATGTTTTTGTTTGAGCTTCTTGAGTTGGTGCAGTTAAATCTGATTGTGCAGCTGAGTCTGGTTCTGCAAGTTTGAGGTCTAAGACATCAGTGAATGGAGCTTGGTTCTGTACTTCTAAGGATGGACGTGTAGTCTTAGCCTGGTTGAGTTGTTTCTCCACATCCCTAAACGTTTGTGAAATTGCCTTCCTTATGCTATCTTCAATGGGACACGTTGAGGTTTTGCTTGATGATCCAACTGGACTTGAGTTCTTGCTGTCTTGTTGTTTCTGAGCAGAGTTTAAAGAGCGTAGCTTTGTCTCTGGTTGCCTTTGAAGTACATCCTTGTGGTACTGTCTTGGAACATACTCTCTACGCATCAAAGTCCTCAGCTTATGCCAAGTTTCCACTGGTTCTTTTCCATCAAGTCTTCTGGACCTTATCAAGTGATTCCACCATCTCAAAGCATCACCACAAAACTCAGCAGTAGCCACTTGAACCTTCTTTCTTCCAGCATAGCTTTGACAATTGAAAAACAACTTCATCTTCTCTTCCCACTCCACATATGCTGCCGGATCATCATCACCATAGAAAGGATGGATTCGTATCTTTTGGTCAGCAAACTTGTCTCTGCCTTCATGCCCACGTATCAGTCTTCTCTCTTTGCTTCTAGACTCAAGACTATGACGAATATCTTGTTGGAGATCCTGTCTAAACTCCTTCCAAAGTTGATCAATACTAGCTTTCATCTTCTGCTGCAGCTGAGCATTCACTGCCTTAAGTAACAGCCTTTCATCCTTAGTGAGGACTCCTTTCTGATCTCCTGCCATGGTACCTGAGACAAGAGAAAGATTAAGCCAGTAAGTAGTTCAAGGAGCACACGAGAAGTAAAAAGGAAAAAGATCAACACAAAAAGGATAAGCTTGCTCGGCAAGATAAGAGAAAAAAGGATAGCGGCTAGGTTTTTCCAATTCTAGGGCTTCCGCCTGCAAGAAAAAAGGAAATTCTTCTAAATCTTGTCTAAAACTTTCCTAAGATTTCGAGCAGCCTAACAACTTAGATCTACTCGTGTTCAAGGTGATTAACAAGATTTTCAGAAGAAACAAAGTGATCTAGGGAGACAAGAACTTATGCGGCTAGGGTTTATCAACTAGTGTTTCTGCAAGCAAAAAGGAAAAACTTGAAACCTTGTCTAATCTCTATGAATTTCGAGCAGCTCTAAACAGATTAGATCTACTGCTTATTCAAGATGATAGAGATGAAACACGGATGAAACAAAAAGAGTTTAAGAGAAAACGAAACTTCCCTAACCAATGTTGCTCCGATACCACTTGATGCGCCCCTAGGATGCTCTTTGGTTGATGGGGATGGATAGATCCTTGCAAGAACGAATCAGAGACTCAAGTTCTTCAAGGTTTGTAGATTGAATGGTGACACAAGAGGGATGGATGATCTCTTGATACTCCTAGGCGACTGATCTGGATATGACACACCAAATAAGAAGCCCTTAGGTCTCTGGATATTACACACCAGAACTCGACAACTTCTAGAGAGAGAGAGCCGTCAAGAGAGAAAAGAAACTCGTGGTTTATTGATTGCTTGAGTACAATAGGGTTTGGAGAACCCTTTAAATAAAAGAAACCAGAGAACAAGCTCTCTAGGGTTTCGAAAATAATAAAAAGGAAAACTATAGTTTAAAAATAACATAAGCTTTAAAATGTAATAAAATGTGAACTTCTGCTAGTCTTGGGCCGAGATAGAGCCTAAGTGATGTGTAAGACAAGTTGTGGCCTCGTTAAAAACCTTCCTCCGGAAAACCTCGTGGGACAAAACCAAAAGGAAGGAAAAGAGCACGCACCAAGTGTCTTGCCTAGACACTAACTCAGCTTGATGTAGAGCTGGCTTGAATGGTGATCAAGACATCTCGGATCAAACCTTGTCCAACACCTTCTTCTTGTTGTGGATGTGAAGTGAGTAATCCTACAACAGTCTCCTTAAGTTTCTTGACTCTAGAACGAGTCATGGGACCTTCTGGAATGGCTAGAGCACCTTCACCAGGTTGCTGGTGCATTGTGACTTCATGTGGCTCATCTAGACTCTCCTTGTTCTCCTTAGTGATCCGGTCCATGATCACATCATCTAAGCTCCCTTTGTCCTCTTTAGTAAGCTGGTCCATGATCACATCATAAAAGATATGTATGTTACTGACCATGATTTCAAGGAAGCCTATGCTTCTTGTGAGAAGTTTGCTGCAGGGCATTACTTTAGGCTAGAAGGCTACATGTTTTATGATAATAGATTGTGTGTGCCTAACTGCTCTTTGAGAGATCTTTTTGTCAGGGAATCCCATGGGGGCAGTCTAATGGGACACTTTGGGATTGCCAAGACCTTAAAAGTTTTGCAGGATCACTTCTATTGGCCGCATATGAAGAGAGATGTGGAGAGAATCTGTGGGAGGTGTGCTACTTGCAAGCATGCCAAGTCCCAAGTCCAATCCTAGAGTTTGTATACTCCTTTACCCATTCCACACCATCCCTGGAATGACATTTCCATGGACTTTATTGTCGGTTTACCTAGGACTAGGACAGGAAAGGATTCAATCTTTGTGGTTGTTGATAGGTTCTCTGAGATGGCACATTTCATAGCATGTCATAAAACTGATGATGCATTGCACGTTGCTAACTTGTTCTTTAAAGAGGTTGTTCGTTTGCATGGCATGCCTAGAACCATAATTTCTGATAGGGACACTAAGTTTCTTAGTTACTTCTGGAAGACACTTTGCTCTAAGCTCGACACTAAACTGTTGTTTTCTACTATATGTCATCCACAAACTGATGGACAAACTGAAGTAGTTAATAGAACCTTAGGAACACTCCTGCGTGCATTCATTAAAAAGAACTTAAGGACATGGGAAGAATACTTACCACACTGTGAATTTGCATACAATCATGCTATGCATTCTGCTTCTAAGTATTCACCTTTTGAGATTGTTTATGGGTTCAATCCCACCTCTCCTTTGGATCTAATGCCTTTACCTGAGTGTGAAAGGATCAGTCTAGATTGCAAGAAGAAAGCAGAGATGGTCCAACGGATCCATGAGAAGGCTAGACAAAACATTGAGCAGAAAACCAAGCTTTATGAGAAGCAAGCCAACAAGGGGAGACGTGTGAGAACCTTTGATGTTGGTGACCAAGTTTGGTTGCACCTGAGGAAGGATAGGTTCCCCAACGAGAGGAAGTCCAAGCTGATGCCAAGGGTTGATGGACCTTTCGAGATCATCCACAATGTCAATGACAATGCCTACAAACTTGATCTCCAAGGTAAGTATGATGTATCAAATAGCTTCAATGTCACTGACTTGGCTCCTTTTGCTGTAGATGAACCTGATTTGAGGACAAATCCTTTTCAAGAGGGAGGGGATGATGTGATCATGGACCGGATCACTAAGGAAAACAAGGAGAGTCTAGATGAGCCACATGAAGCCACATTGCACCAGCAGCCTGGTGATGATGCTCTAGCCATTCCTGAAGGTCCCATGACTCGTTCCAGAGTCAAGAAGTTTAAAGAGAATGTTGTTGGATTACTCAATTCACATCTACAACAAGAAAGTCTTGGACAGGGTCTGATCCGAGATGTCTTGATCACAATTCAAGCCATCTCTACATCAAGCTGAGTTAGTGTCTAGGCAAGACATGGGGTGCGTGCTCTTTTCCTTGCTTTTGGTTTTGTCCCACGAGGTTTTCCGGAGGAAGGTTTTTAACGAGGCCACAACTTGTCTTCACATCACTTAGGCCCTATCTCGGTCCAAGTCTAAAAGAAGTTTACATATTTATGTTATTTTAAGCTTATGTTAAAGTTAAACTATAGTTTCCATTTTGCTTATTTCCGAAACCCTAGAGAGCATGTTCTCGGTTTCTCTTTATTTAAAGGGTCTCTAAACCCTATTGTAAGCCATCCATCTTTTAATCAACAAGTTATCTTTCACTTTGACGGCTCTCTCTCTCTCTCTAGAAAGTGTGTCGAGTTCTGGTGTGTAATATCCAGAGACCTAAGGGTGTCTAAATTGGTGTGTCATATCCCATTTGTTCATCTAGGAGTATCAAGAGATCATCCATCCCTCTTGTGTCACCATTCAATCCACAAACCTTGAAGAACTTGAGTCTCTGATTCGTTCTTGCAAGGATCTATCCATTCCCATCAACCAAAGAGCATCCTAGGGACGCATCAAAATCTCTCTATTTTCACATGGTATCAGAGCTGTATGCTCCTGAGACCTAAATCTCTCTACTTTATTCACTTATTTCCGCAATTCTTTGAGTTTCATTTCTATTTTTGGCAAAGTTCATCTTGTTCTTCAGCTGTTCATCATTTCCAGCTCCAGAAATTGCCAAAATGGAAAAGATGATTTCGACCAAGAAAATGAAGAAGGAGAATCTCATTCCAATGACCCTAGAGGGTCCTAACTATCTTTTATGGTCAAGAGTGGCTAGAGTTACATTAGGAAGTCATGGACTTTGGGACAGCCATATCATGGAGGCTGAAACTTCAAAGAGGATGGCTCAAGAGGATAGTCAGGCTACTTGCCTAAAGCATGAAGACAAGTGGGTTCAAGAGGAACAACAAACACTTGGAATTATACACAGCTCTCTGTCTAAACAGATATTGGAGGATCATTATCACCTCAGAACCGCTAAGAGTCTATGGGAGAAGCTTCAAAATGTTTATGGGAATCTATGGGAGAGTCTTCAAGCTGTCTATGAGCAAGACAAAGTTTTCAGTCTTCTCCTAAACCTGGATTCACCCTGCAATAGTCTTATAAGTTATATCATTCAAGAAAGGAAACTTCCAAGTTCCCTAGGAAGCCAGCCAAGTACATTTAAGCTCAAGGAGTTTGAGCATCAAGTAATTACAGGAAGAACCATGTATTCAGCACTCTGTGGTGATTCTAATGAAGGAGGAACATGGAGGAGTATGGCAGGGGCGACCAATTCTGATAGTCCAGTGACCAGAAGAGACTTTGACTCCTTTATAAAAGCTGCCAAGGCCCTTATCTCACCCAAGGAGGTTGGTAAATATTCTCCTTACTCTAAACCCATCATTATAGATTCAGGAGCTTGCCATCACATGATTAGTGATAGGAGTTTGATTAGTGATGTCAAGCCTGCCTCAGGGAATGTGATTATAGCAAATGGAGATAAGTTTAAGATAGAAGGGATAGGGAACCTTAGGCTGTTTGATAGGGAATCATCTGCCTTATATATGCCTCAGTTTACATCTAATTTGCTGTCACTAAGGAAGGCTACAGTTGACTTGAGTTGTCAGGTTGTATTCAGACCAGATGAGGTTGAATTTCAAGACTTAAAGACAGGGCAGCTAATAGGAAGAGGGCACAGCCAGGATGAACTCTATCATCTCCAAAAGACAGAACCTTCTATCTGCATGATCAGTACAGCTACTGGAGTTGATAACAACACATGGCATGCTAGATTGGGACATCCCCATGCTAGAGCTTTAAATCTGATGCTTCCTCGTGTGGTGTTTGAGAATGATGTCTGTGAAGCATGTATCTTGGGGAAGCATTGTAGGACAGTCTTTCCAAGGTCTAGCACCATCTATGAGAAATGCTTTGACCTTGTTCACTCTGATGTGTGGACTGCTCCTTGTCTCTCCAGAGAAAATCACAAATACTTTGTGACATTCATTGATGAGAAGTCTAAGTATACTTGGGTGACACTGATTCAGTCTAAGGACAGAGTGCTTGAAGCTTTCAAGAATTTTCAGACCCATGTCTCCAACCATTTCAATGCCAAACTCAAGATTCTTAGGTCAGATAATGGTGGAGAATACACAAGTCAAGCATTCAAGCAGTATCTAGCTCAACATGGGATCATACATCAGACAAGCTTTCCTTATACTCCTCAACAAAATGGAGTAGCTGAGAGGAAGAATAGGCACCTGATGGAAGTAGCAAGGTCAATGATGTTCCACACTAATGTGCCAAAGAGATTTTGGAGTGATGCTGTCATGACTGTCTGTTATCTTATCAACAGGATACCAACTAAGATACTCAATGACATGTCTCCATTTGAAGTACTAAACTGCAACAAGCCATCTTTGGATCATTTGCGAGTATTTGGCTGCCTCTGCTTTGTGTTGATACCAGGGGAACTGAGGAGCAAGTTAGATGCAAGAAGTTCCAAGGCAATGTTCGTTGGCTACTCCCCAACACAAAAGGGTTATAAATGTTATGATCCAGTGACAAGAAAGGTTTCCATATCAAGAGATGTGAAATTTGTGGAGACTAGGGGATACTACGAGGAAAAGAGTTGGAATGACTTGAAAGACCTCTCTCAAGCATCAGACAAAGCAGCCAATCTCAGAGTGATTTTGGAGAATCTTGGCATCAGCATGACTCAGGCAAATCAGGAGACAAGGGCGTGTGCACCTGAAGTTACATCTGGTCAAGACACTGTGGTTGAGGAAGATGGGGCTAATGAAGCTGTAGAGGCCACTCATCCTGATCCTGAAGGGGGGAATCAACAAGAAATTCATGATCAGGATGAAAGGCAACAAGGACAATCAGAACCAGTAAATGATGAAGCAGAATCTGAGGAGGAAGGAGAGCCTGAAGCAGTCCAGACTCTTAGGAGAAGTACAAGGCTGAGAAAGGATCCTTCAAACTGGATCAACATGAGGGTCTACTTCAACTCACAGGCAGTGGCTCATCCTATACAGGCAGTATGCTCATTGGCTCAGTATCCACAAGAACACCAAGTCTTTATTGGTCAACTGGATCAAGAGTACATTCCAAGGTCATATGAAGAGGCAATGGAGCTTGAAGAGTGGAGAGACTCTGTTGGGAATGAAACCAATGCTATGATAGTCAATGACACTTGGTATGAAGCTGAACTCCCAAAAGGCAAGAAGGCAGTGACAAGCAAGTGGGTTTTCACCATTAAGTACTTGGCAAATGGAAAGGTGGAGAGGCGCAAGACAAGGCTGGTTGCAAGAGGATTTACTCAGACATATGGAGAGGATTACATTGATACATTTGCACCAGTAGCAAAACTTCACACCATTAGGATCATTTTCTCAATTGCTACTAACTTGGAATGGGATTTGTGGCAAATGGATGTGAAGAATGCCTTTCTGCAAGGAGAATTAGAAGATGAAGTCTACATGCATCCTCCTCCAGGTCTAGAGAACTTGGTCAAACCAGGGAATGTGTTGAGGCTAAAGAAAGCAATTTATGGCTTGAAGCAATCACCAAGGGCCTGGTATTACAAGCTAAGCACCACATTGAATGGAAGAGGATTTAGGAAGTCAGAAGCTGATCATACTCTCTTCACATTGACTGGTCCACAAGGCATTGTGGTTATCCTGATATATGTAGATCATATTATCATCACAGGAAGCGACAAGGAAGGGATTCAGGCCACTAAAGCATTCCTGAAATCAGTGTTTGACATCAAGGATCTTGGAGAGCTGAAGTATTTCCTTGGAATTGAAGTGTGTAGATCCAAGGAAGGACTATTTCTGTCTCAAAGGAAGTATGCAATGGATCTGTTGAGAGAGGCAGGAGACCTTGGGGGAAGAGCAGCAAAGACTCCTCTTGAGGATGGCTACAAAGTGCTGCGAGGAGGGGAGTTTGAGAACACTCCATTTAAGGATGTCAAGAAGTATAGAAGAATGGTTGGGAAGCTCATTTATCTGACCATAACAAGACCTGACATTTGTTTTGTTGTGAACCAAGGCAGTCAGCACATGCAAGCTCCTAAATTTCATCACTGGAATATAGTAGAGAGGATCATGAGGTATCTAAGAGAAGCTCCTGGTCAAGGAGTTTGGATGGGTTGCAATGGAAGCACTGAGGTTGTAGGATACTGTGATGCTGATTGGGCAGGAGATAGAGTTGATAGGAGATCAACCACTGGGTATTGTACATTCATTAGAGGCAACTTGGTAACATGGAAGAGTAAGAAGCAGAAGGTGGTGTCATGTTCTAGTGCTGAGGCAGAGTATAGAGCTATGAGGAAGCTCACTAGTGAACTCATATGGATCAAGAACCTACTGAGGGATTTGGGCATTGAGACAACAACTCCAATCACCATGGACTGTGATAACCAGGCCGCCATACACATAGCTTCAAACTCAGTGTTTCATGAGAGGACAAAGCATATCGAAGTAAACTGCCATAAAGTGAGACAAGCAGTGGAGAAACAAGTCATCCTACCTTGCTACACTAGAAGTGAAGACCAGCTAGCTGACATCTTCACAAAGGCAGCAAGCACAAAAGTCTGTGAGTTCATCCACTCTAAGTTGGGACTCATAGACCTCACATCTCATTGACTTTCCTATCATGAAGGCTTCTACTCTTTTTCCTTGGTGTGCTTTTTCCCACTGGGTTTTGCACATTAAGGTTTTAATGAGGGAAGTTCTTCATGGTTCCAAGCTTGACCAATACCTAAGATCAAGCTTGAGGGGGGTGTTGAGATGAAGAACAAATAAGATGGAGTCATGTGTTGACATGATGCAATGAATGACAAAGAGATGAGAAGATGGAAAGAGGAGCATCCAAGATGAAGAAGAAATGTGGTCCGTACAGTCTCTGACCTAACGTAGGGTGCAAGGCAAGAAATAGAGGGAACTTGACGAGAAACATATTCAAATAGTCTGGAGCACAACTTGCCTTGACCAAAAACAAAGAGAGACGTTGGGAGGAAGAAGTCACAGGTCTGATGAGGTCTGATGAGGTCTGATGAGGCAGAGAATCAATTGGGGACCAGTTATGAGCAGTAACTTTCACTTCAGCTGCAAGAGCTCTTTGTCCTGTTCTCTCTCCTTTGTTTATTATATTTTCTTGTCAACTTGTATCTGAATATCTGTCTATTTAAAGCATGTAACCAGGAACATTATTAAGTTAAGGAAATAGATTTCCTCTCTCTCTCTCTCTTATTATGGGCGAAATCTCTCTCTCTCTCTCTCATGTTCTTGCTGTTCTTCATTTTCTCTACACAAACTAAACACTAAATCTCTCTATTTTCACACCCTGGAGAGCGGAGAAACAAGCTGGATGCAAAGAGTAGTAAAGCAATGTTTATTGGTTACTCATTAACTCAAAAGGGGTACAAGTGCTATGATCCAGCGACAAGGAGAGTATTGGTATCCAGAGATGTGAAGTTCATGGAGTCAAAGGGATATTATGAGGAGAAGAAATGGGAAGACTTAGAAGACATGCGTAAATAACCAGAGGATAAGGCATTGAATCTGAGAATCTTATTGGAGAAGCTTGGGATAAACATGTTCCAAGATGAACGGATAAGAGAGAGCACTTCCCCATCTAATCAAGCAAGAGAAGCTGAAAGAACAATTCCCCTTGATCATGAAGGGGGAGAAGAGTCTGAATCAGAAGTGCAGGAGCAGCACCAAGAGGATTCAGGTCATCATGATCAAGAGATGACACATGAGACTGAGAAATTGGATCAGTCGTGTGGAGAGGAGGTAACTGAGACACCTCCAGAAGTTCAAGAAGAGGTTCAAACTATACCTCCAGAAGTTCACGAAGAGGATCAACCTTTGCGGAGGAGCACAAGGGTTAAGAAAGACTCTTCCAACTGGGTAAACACGAGAGTGTACTTGATGAAATCCTCCCAAGGGATACACTCTGAAATTGGTAAAGGATATGATCTCAGACGGATTGAATGAGAAATGATGGATTGAAGGGTCGCACAACAGTTGCGGAAGGCTGTTGATATTCCCAACTCTAGTTGCTGCTTGATATGACGCACAAGTCCAGCAAAAAAGGAGAAATGGATGGATCGAAGGGTCGCACAACAGATGCGGAAGGCTGCTGATATTCCCAACTCAATGTCCTAGGATATGACGCACCTAGACGACAAAGAGGATGATTCCCTGGATATGACGCACCAAGACGAATCGAAAAGTTCCCGAAGGAACAAAACTGAGAAATACTCTCAAGGTTTCCAAAAATATAACTCACAACTTATTTTATTTCATTGAGATTACAACTTATTTATAAGGAAACAAAGCTTGCAAACAAAGATAGATATTAATAGTCTAGGAAATCACAAAATATTGCATGAAGAGAAAAATGTTCTTGAAATAAGCATTCCTTGCATGCAAGAGAGAGAAGCTATCCATGCAATTTAATTTCTGATTTTCGTCACTCTTCTTGGGCAGCAAAGAAACCACTTGATTTTGATTCTTCTTGGGTATGTAAGTTTATAAAAATGGGCTGGACATGTTAACTAACATTATTGGTCAATTTCCGAATGTCTTTCATGTCCATAACTTCAAAAATCAGCCCAAGATCACATCATACTCCTCCTCTTCAAAAAGATTTGTCCTCAAATCTTGCTCTCCGAAGAAAGAAAAACTTGAACACATACTTCCCAAGCGATCCGGCAATTTGTAGAATAGAAATAACAAAACTCTTTTTTTAAAGAAGATGGATAGATGAGAATGTTGAATAATAGAAGTGTATACCGCTTTCAGAGTGGCTCTGATACCAAATGATGAAATCCTCCCAAGGGATACACTCTGAAATCGGTAAAGGATATGATCTCAGACGGACTGAATGAGAAATGATGGATTGAAGGGTCACACAACAGTTGCGGAAGGCTGTTGATATTCCCAACTCTAGTTGCTGCTTGATATGACGCACAAGTCCAGCAAAAAAGGAGAAATGGATGGATCGAAGGGTCGCACAACAGATGCGGAAGGCTGCTCAATCCACAATCAATTTGGTGCTCAATCCCTCTTACTGGTGGAAGACCTATGGGATTGTCTTCAGGAAAGACATCATCATATTCCTGTAAAAGAGAGACAAGTTCACTCGGGTATGCCGGTGGGAGATCAGTGATGGTTAGTAGAGATTCTTTAAAGACAAGCAATAGAACAGGAGTTTGAGAGTATAGAGTTCTTTTGGTTTCTCCCTGTTTGGCATAGAAGTTATGCTGCTTGCTTTGGTCTGGTTTGAGGTCGATTTCTTTCTTCTTTTGGAGCTGGAGTTGATCTTGTTGAACCTCCTTAGGAGTGAGAGGTACCAAGGTATTTTTCCTTCCTTTGAACTCAAAGGAATGCTTGTTGGTATAGCCATCATGTACCACACGCCTATCTGATTGCCAAGGCCTTCCAAGGAGGATGTGACTTGCTTCCATTGGTACCACATCACACAGGACTTCATCCTCATATCTTCCAATGGCTAGAGGCACCATCACTTGACTGGACACCTTCATCTCACCTTCTTCATTGAGCCATTGTAGCCGGTATGGTTTTGGATGCCTTTGAACTTTCAGTCCCAACTTCTTTACCATTGTTTCACTAGCAACATTAATACAGCTTCCACCATCCACAATGAGACTACAAACCTTTCCTTGCACCAAACACCTCGTATAGAAAAGGTTTTCACGTTGCTCAAGTTCATCAGTCTTGGTTTGTAGGTTCAAGAGTCTTCTAGCCACCAACAATCTTCCTCTCACTGGTTCTTCTTCATATTCTTCCTCAGACTCATCATGATCATACTCGGATCTGTAGTCCTCAGACTCATACTCTCCATTCTCCAGTAAGATCATGATGCGTTTGTTGGTGCACTCATTGGCATAGTGCCCTCTTCCTTGGCACTTGAAGCACTTGACATCCCTAGCTCTTGAACTGGTAGCTTCGGCCTGTCCTTTATCTTTCCCAAAGATGGCACTTGGTTTTGTTTCTTCTTTAAGGTATGGCTTATTTTCCTTAGTGTAGGCTGGTTTCTCCTATTTAGGTGTTAGATACCTTGAGGCTCCATAGTTGGAACGAGAGTGTCCCTTCCTCTTGAGTTGTTGTTCCACAAGTATAGCTTTGTGCAACATCTCTTCTAGCTCAACATAGTGTTGCATCTCCACATTGTCTTAGATCTCTCGGTTGAGTCCTCCTAGAAACCGAGACATAGTAGCTTCTCTATCTTCAGATATGTTTGCTCTCAACATCAGTAGCTCCATCTCTTGAAATTATTCTTCTATGGTCCTTGATCCTTGAGTGAGCTTCCTTAGTTTCTGATGTAGATCAAGGTGATAATGACTTGGGACAAACCGTTTGCGCATGATTGATTTCATCTCATGCCATGATTCAACTGGATTCTCCTGGTTTTGTCTCCTAGTGGTTACCAACTGATCCCACCAGCTCAAAGCATAATCACAGAACTCAGTGGCTGCTAGTTGTATCTTTTGAGCTTGAGTGTACTGCTGACAATCAAAGACCAAGTCTATCTTCTTTTCCCATTCCAAATAGGCATCCGGATCAGCCTTGCCATGGAAAGGAGGTATCTTCAGTTTTAGTCCAGCAAACTCATCCCTTTGGTGTCTCCTACCATCATGATCACGCCTCTGCCTTCTCCTGCTTTCTCTAGAAGCAGAACTATGATAGCGTTCATAGTAGTTGTCAGTCTCTTGGGAACCAGCATGTTCTTGGTGAAAGATTGAGAAGAAACAGAGAATAAACGGATAGAATAGAGTTTCAGAGAGACTAGAAGAGATTTGGAGACTAAAAGCTTGAAACTTGGTTAAGAAACCATTTCGAGATGAAGAACACCAAGAACACTAGAGAGAAATAAGAGAGACTCGAAAATTGCTTGCCTTGATTAATGAGAGGAGTTACAAATATATAAGGGGAGGAAATAAGGGTTTACAACGGGTAGAAGATAAGGTTTAGGATAAGCTTTCTCGCCAAGCATGTGGACTCAACCGGTCTTAGGCGCGCCTAATTCAAACTTGTGGCTGGAGTGCTTCACACGCGAGATTCCTTTGGCATCTTGACCAGATGCTCTTCCAGCACGAGTCAGCCTGTCCAACGCGCGCCTCAGTCAAGATTGATCCGCTTGGTAACTAGTAAGAGTAACTCTGGGTTGAGTTACTCTTACCCGGGTAAGTTTTCTCGTCCAAGGTAAACTTTCTTTTACCCACTTGTACGGACCACTTGTACGGCCTTGTACGTACCATCTGTACGGCCTTGTACAAACACCTCCAAACTTCTTCCTCACCATTTCATAAGTCTTTTCCAGCCTTCCTAATAGATCATAACTCCATCTCTTATTCGATTTAACACTCCCCCTCAAGCTTGACCATATGGAACAAGTCAAGCTTGGAATGTCATGAGATCTTCCTTATTAAAAACCTTTCCAAAGAAAACCCTCCTTAGGGATAAAACCTCAGCAAGGAAAAGAGTAAAGACCTCATGACAGGGGATTAGTTTCACCTAGTGAGATCAATGAGTCCCAACCTCTGATGGATGGACTCAAGTGTCTTCTGTCTCGGAGCCTTAGTAAACACATCAGCCAACTGGTCTTCACTCCGTGTATAGCAAGGTAAGATCACTCCTTGGACTATCATCTGTCTTACCTTGTGGCAGTCAACTTCAATGTGCTTGGTTCTCTCATGAAACACCGAGTTGGATGCAATGTGGATTGCAGCTTGATTGTCACAATGCATGGTCATTGGTGTGGCTTGATC